>OZ010606.1:7204285-7291785 GCA_963932145.1 Acanthosepion lycidas | reverse complement strand
TCTTTCTGGAAATTCTTTTTCTTTCTGGAAATTCTTTTTCTTTCTGGAAATTCTTTTTCTTTCTGGAAAAATTTACTAGCAATACATTATTGGGGGGGAAAAAAAAAAAAAATTACCAAAGTTCACGAGAAAATAAAATTTTGGCATTCAGTCAGTTAAGTGCCAGACGTGATACACATTTAAGTGATAATTGTATCTTTCAATATATGACTGAGGAAGCAGAAGATTTTTGCTTCAGTCAGTTGCTATGGGCAAATAGTTAACCCCAAACTAGGGTCAAAACACTATAAAAGTGTAAACATAGGTTTTAATACCAGCAATATGTTTCTGTAAAAAATTATTACCAGAAATACATTTTTGAAAAGAAATATTACTAGCAATAAAAATCTTGACAGCATTAAGTAACCCATTGAGGTTGATATGCTGAAAGCCAAACCAAACCATTATTGTCTCAAATAAAAATAAAATTGCATATAAAATATTTGGATTGTGGCATTAAATAACCCATAGAGTTTGATGTGCTGCTAAACAAAATAACCAACCAACTTTTACCAACTGGCATGGTTTAATATCATGGGTAAACCAGTTTTAAGGTTCTACTGGCCATAAAAAGATCGATCGGTTTTCTATAGTTTTTAAGTAATAAACTGATCCCCCATTTGAATTACCAAATATTAATATAACTACATCCAGCAGCAAGGCCTCTGATCAGGAGATTGGTGGTTTTGAGCAGAGTGGAACCATTTATAGTAAAATGACAAGCGATACATTTTATTTGTAGTTGAATTGCACTCAAAATATTAAGATTTTGACATTAAATAACCCATAGTAATGTTACTATGCCACTAAACAAAATCAATCAAACTAATAACTGGAAAAATCTATTTAATCTAATAATAGGACTTCGCTAAATATGCTAGTGTTTTTTTTTTTTCTTTTTTTACATCATGGGTAAATTAATATTAAAATTCTATTGGCCATAAAAAGAGGGATCGTTTTTTTTTTTTTATAGTTTTTAAGTAATAAACTGATCCCCAATGTTATTATTAAATATGAATACAACTGGGAAAATATTTTTACAGACTCGCGTGTGAAAGCCTAATAATAATTACGATTTAAATAAGATATGCCACCATTTCACATAATTTTCTCTCATTTTTTTTTTTTCTTTCAGGAGCGCCAAAATGACTACCGTTATGCTTCCTATTCTCTCCCTTCTCCAAAACCACGGATCACAATAAACTCACCTGCAGATTCTATGACCGACAATGATGCAGAAACGACTGAAAATACGGAGGAGGAGGAGGAAGAGGAGGGGGAAGAGGGGACGGTGAAGGAAGAGGAGGATAGCCAAGCAGGTTTTGAAGATGACAATCTTTATCAAGTACCACCAAGTAATCAACCAATCAAAAAGCCTCCAGATGGAGCTTTGTACTCGGTTGGTTATCTATACATAATTTCATGTATATTAAAAAAAAAAAAAAAAAAAAAAAAAACGTTTCAAGATTTTAACAGGCAGAACAGAAATGATGGCTTCTTTATGAACAAAGAGAAAAATCGTAGTCTTTTAAATCTTTATAATTTAACTCTTTCAAGAATGTATTTTTCTTTTTAATGTCATGTACCTTTCAGGACAATCATGGCTTTCCACAGCTCCCTTTTCTTATCTCTGAATTTCCATGATTTCTTGGGAAAGATAGGGGAGTGGTTTCCTGTTGCATTCTCCACAGTTTGGAATTCAGAGTTGTCATTCTCACAGATTCCTTTTCCTTATTATCTGTGAATTGCCATAACTTTTTGGGAAAGATAGGGAAATGGTTTCTCAATGCCTTCTCCACGGTTTGGAATTCATAGTTGTTCTTCTCACAGATTCCTTTTCTTCTCACAGATTCCTTTTCCTTATTATCTGTGAATTGCCATGATTTCTTGGAAAAGATAGGGGAGTGGTTTCCTGTTGCATTCTCCACGGTTTGGAATTCAGAGTTGTCCTTCTCACAGATTCCTTTTCTTTATTATCTATGAATTGGCGTGACTTCTTGGGAAAGATAGGGGAGTGATTTCTCATTGTTGCCTTCACAGCTTTGAGTGTTTTCCATGTTTTCCAAGGGTGGAATCTTTTTCCCCCTTTCAAACCCTTTTCCACAAATGCAATGTTGCAAGCTTATTACTTTCTCTTTAGCTATTTCAATGAAAACCTTTCAAACAAATGCCCATTCCGTAGTTCCACATTCATCATTACAAATGCGTCCCAAAAATAGAAATTACTTATGTCTTGACTTAATAAATATTTATGTATTCTGAATCCATTCAATTCTCAGAGACTCGTCTATTATCTTAAGTATCCTCCCTTTGGAAAAATCCAGAACTTATAGGGATCCTAATTTTAACTCATTTGGGACAGAGGGATCTAACTGTAAGATGCAATATATTGACAAAAATAAGTCCTTGCAAGTGACATGAAAGATCAACTTATTCATTCATTGTTAATATTCATTCATTTTTCACTAGTATTTCTTTCATCTTATTCTCTTGCTTTTCCACCAAGTAGTAATAGTCTTAAGTTGTCTTTATTTCTAAGATGAAGCCTTGTCAATTATTATTCATTTTTCACTAGTATTTCTTTCATCTTATTTCTCTTGCTTTTCCACCAAGTAGTAATAGTCTTAAGTTGTCTTTATTTCTAAGATGAAGCCTTGGCAATTATTATTCATTTTTCACTAGTATTTCTTTCATCTTATTTCTCTTGCTTTTCCACCAAGTAGTAATAGTCTTAAGTTGTCTGAATTTCTTAGATGAAGCCTTGGCAATTATTATTCATTTTTCACTAGTATTTCTTTCATCTTATTTCTCTTGCTTTTCCACCAAGTAGTAATAGTCTTAAGTTGTCTGAATTTCTTAGATGAAGCCTTGGCAATTATTATTCATTTTTGACTAATATTTCTTTTATCTTATTTTATCATCTCAAATTGTAAATTACAATTAATTTTTAGACTCATATTTCTCGTCTTTCCATTTTATTCTGACTTTCAGATTGTTTCTGTAATCCTTAGGGAGCCATATTGATTGGACATAAATAAATTTCTTGTGAAAATCACATCCTCACTTCCTGGTACAGCCTACCATTCCAATTAGGCTACAAGGCCTAACAGCACACTATGACTTAATTTCTTCAGTGCCTGTCCTTTTTTGTACATAATTTCTTCAAATTTAACTAAGAAATTCTGGAAATCTTGTATAACTGATGCCAGGATTAAATCTTTCAGAGTGGATATTTCAAGAAACAAATAATTTTAATTTCTCTTTTTACAGGTTCAGACAACTCATCCTTACACTCAAGGAGATACAGATGAACTTACGTTTGAAGCACGAGAAATCATCTATGTTATGGAGCCTGATAATCCCGAAGAAATGGTAAGGAATTTTGAAGTGATTTAGTAATTCAATACTTTTTTTCATTCATGCCAGTAGGGGTGCTTAGAACATGGCTAGCTGCATTCCATGTAGATAAGTAAGAATGCCACTACTTAAAGGAGACCCCTTATCAAGTAAATGCTTATAGACTCAAATATAAACACATGTATGGTGCCTCTCCTATATATTTAAAGAAAGAATCTGCATTGTTATCAGTCCTGACCTGGTATCTCACCTTCAGTCACTTTCCCACTGTCCCCTACAGACAGATTGTATATATCGGGACTAGTTAGGATCTCATAGAGACTTTGGGGTATTATGATGACTGTAGTAAAAATACTAAGAATGTTTTGTTTTGGTGTAAGGAATATTGTGGTATATTTGGGTCAGTAATCGTGGCTCATTAAATTTAAGATAAGACAAATTGAACACCAGATGCAAGGTATTGCATAGTGTCCTTTCCTCAATCCCCTCTATAATCAGTCTTTTCTCTCACTTTCACTCTCTGTAACCCCCTGTGTACTAGTGGCATTTCCACCTTGCTTGGGGTGAAATGATTAACAAAATTTAAATGCAACATCAATCATCATCTATCTTCTTGAATCCCGTTCACCTTTTGTCCTTTCCTCAATCCTCCCTATGCTCAGTCTTTTCTCTTACTTCCACTCCCTGTAACCCTCTGCGTACTAGTGGCATTCCCGCTTTGTCTGGGGTGGAATGATTAAAAAGAAAAAAAAAAGTTGGTTTCCAAAAACAAAACTTACTTATGATAAACTAACAAAAAATTAATGTTTTTGTTTTTTATTCAAATTAATTTTCTTTTTTTGTTTATTATTATCTTTTTTAAGGTTTTTTTTTTTTTTTTTAATGTCATTTTGAATATTTTTTTTCTCTCTCATCTAGGATGAAGGATGGCTGATGGGAATCAAACAATCAGATGGCGCAAAAGGTGTCTTCCCAGAAAATTTCACAGTCAGACTTTCTGGATAACCTTTATTATTTTGCTTTTATTTCGGTTGATGCAAATTATTTCTGTTGCCCTTACTATGCACATTGCTGCAACCACCGTTGTCACTGCTTCTATTTGACCAAACTGTCTCCAGTGTCCAATGATATTCGTTGGTCAGCTGCAAAATCACTGCCGTCATCTTCAAAGAAAGATCTTATTGGTTAAAATTTGACCAATCACAGCTCCCTGTCTTCTCTTGAAATTGAAGCATTACTCAGAGAGACATCACTTTATTAATACTCACATTTATATGTGTTTATATGAACATACATAAATGTATATTCAAATGTATATTCAATATGACAATTACATGCCCATACACTTATTTTTACACACACGCATATATTAATCAGATGGATTTCTGTAGATTTCCCTATTGAAAAGATTTTATCAATTTAAAAAAATTGTAATAAATTTCCAAAATGAAAAAGAAAAGGATTAAATTTTTATAATTTTAACAAATGCAAATGTCATTGATATATTGAACAAACGATTTTAAAAAACACATACAACTAAGTCTTTATTTTTGTCCCTTAAAGTCAACACATTTCTATCTGATCAAAAAAGATAAAATATATATATATATATATATATATATATAAAAGTATTTTAAGAAAATATATATATATATATATAAGGTTGGTGCAAAAATAATGACGTAATAATGTCGTTTTTTGACGTTAAAAAATACGCCAAAAAACGACATTATTACGTCATTATTTTTGCACTAACCTAATATATTGCACATTGAGTGCTGATGTTAATAAAATAGTGCTCAATGCAATATAACAAAACTATTAATTATATACTAATAAATATACATATACATCATTGGTAGCACAACACAATCATCAGGTACGGAGTCTAAACTGTTACATAATTTAAATTTTAATAAAACCCATTAATCCCCATTTATTTTAAATATAAAATATAAATCCTGTCTATTTTAAATAAACTTTTTTTTCTTTATAGGTTTTTTTAGTTTTTAAAAAACAGTAATCATCATATAATATATGGATGGTGCCATTGTGTTAACCAAATATTTTTATTAAAACTTAAAATAGGTAAAGGTCAATCTCTTCTTAGCACCTGTGAACGTTGTGTTGTGTATGAAACACACCCAGTCATGCTACCAGTGAGAAATATATATATATATATATATATATATATATATATATATATGAATTGGTAGAAAATTTATTTATTTTACATTTTTGAGAGAAAAACATCAACCCACCACCCACACTTATATATAGACAAAAGGGAAACTTATCTTTGCCAACATGTTTCACGCTCTAAGGTCAAATCTATCAAGGCAAATGCAAGAATTTTATTTTGTAACATGTCGGCTTAGCTAAGCTTTCCTTTTGTGTTCATTCATATTATCCTTTTATAGATATATTCTATCTGAAAAATATTTCACACACACACGCACACATATATGTATATACATATGTGCATGCATACACACACATATGTATATATATATATGTGCATACACACACACACACACACATATATATATATATGTGCACACACACATATATATATATGTGTGTGCACATATATATATACATTATATATATATATATATATATATATACACACACACACACACATGCGCATATATATATATATATATATATATATATATATGGGTGTGTGTACACACACACACACACTATTTTATCTTAACTTCATCTACATTCCACTCTGCTAGCTTGCCTTGTTATATTTCTATTAACCCCACCTTTTGGATTTTCCCAGTGTTTCCCATTTTTTTATATAAAACATTAAACAATCTCTATTTGCTATCACTTAGCAGAAACTGGATATCTGTTACTTGTCTAAAAAAAAAAAAAAATATTTCTCTAAATATTAGTTTTGTTGAAAACAAAAGTGCATAAGGTTAAAATCAAGGCCGATTGTTAAAACAAAAAAAAAAGCAACTGCAATTGGACTCGTTTTAACATGAAAGGGAAGATAACTGCTGTAAACTGTTATTTCCTTTGAAACCTTCTGACCACTTTATTTTAAATTCTATGCACGTCTGGAGACTTTGTTAGTGAGCAAACTAAAAAAGTCGGTCTGGATTTAATATAACAAACATGACGATTTATATATGCAAAAAAACTGGTAGCCTTACGTAGTTTATAGTAAGTGTGTGAATCTCAATTTAAAGATGATCTCCCTTGGTAGACAGATTTCCCCCCCCCCTACCAACCGTAACAGGGTTTAAAACTTTACGGCCTTTGCAGAATTCTTTACAAAATGTTGCTTGAAGAAACAGGCTTAAAAATATGCAAGTTATTTTTTATTAATATTTATTTTATCCTGTTTAAAAACACGTGTCTATATTAATTTCCTTTCATGATTTTTTTTTTTTAAATTATATTTTTAAAATTAAAAGATTTTTTTTTTAACTTAGAGGTGTTCAGTTTTTCTATAAAAAAAAAAAAAAATCTTTATAAGAAATTAAATATTTTTTTTTTTTTATGTATTTCCACTCTTTGTTTTTCATTCCATTTTATTCTGGTTATTCGTTTTTCTTTTTGTAAGATCTTTGAGAACGTCATGATTATTTGAATTCTATGCACATTTTTGACACCAAATTCAAATGATGATTTATTTCTTATATTTTCTCGTTCTCAAAATCATTTTACTTTTCAGTGTATCTATGGACTTATCCATTGTGAAGCAAAATTTAACTTTCTTTACAAAAAAAAAAAGAAAAAAATTTAAATTAGCTTCCACTAAAAAGAAAATTGAAAATAACAAATTCTAATGAATTTCATTTTTGCTAAAAAAAACAAAACACAAACAAAACCAATCCGAATACTCAACTAATAACAACTCTTCACCTTCAACATTTACCTTCAGGACAATATCTTCATCTTTGTTGTCATTACAACGTTTTAGGCATTGTGCTCCCTAGCCTTCTTCAGATGTTTTTTGATCTATGTAACTGCAGCGGTATTGACGGCCAAATCAACCATTACATTTTAAGCGAAAAGCAAACAAGAGAAACAACACAAAAAACAGTTCTTATAGCAAACAATCTTCATTTTACTGTATGAAATACAACAGCAATCAAGTGTGTGATTTTTATGTAGTAAGAGTTGTAATAAATCAGCAGGAGTTATTTCCCTTTAATGAATTTGATCAGACTTTAAGGAAGATTTATTTTTTATCTGGACTCACAGGAAAAAAAAGATTTCAGTTCATGAAATAATAGTAAGTTTCAATGGAAAAGATGTTCTTCGATAAGATGTTGCAGGCCGAAATTTGGTGTAAGATGAGTTCAAAGAAACTTGTTGATTGAGAGAAAATGTAATCTTCACTTGAATATCGAAAAGTTGAATTAACTTGCCGATTCACCGAAGAGTTGAATATGAGTGAAAGAATTCTGGAAAGCTGAGACTAGTATGTTGAATTGTAACTTATAGCTTCAGAGGATTTTGAAGTAATATTTCTTGCTGGTGAATATTGATAAGAGGCAAAAGTTGTAAAGTTGGATAAGTTTCTGTGTAAGCAATGAATGAGATTAGCTCAGAGATGTGCAATGTTCGTACATAAGTGTGCGTGTGCACATGTCATAGTGTCTTCCATTAAGGAACAGATGCAGGCTCATCACTGGCTATATTGTTGTGGTGTGAGAGAAAAGGCAAAGTTGTTCCTATTTATTACCAATGTGGTCACATGATAGGCTGGAAACACATACAGATTTTTTGCGGAAATATTTTCATTCAGGTCAGAAACTAGGTCGATTGAAAACGTGATATTAGGATTAATTGACCAATGAGGAGTCGGAGAAATATCAAGTCTCTGTAATCTGCTTTTTGCACAGATTTTGTCAATCGCAGTGCTGATACGTAGGAAATGTATTGGAATCTTTTTTTTAACCAATGGAATTAGTAGGACACTAAATAATCTTCCAGATACCTGAAGAAGACGAGAGCACAACAGCCAAAACATTGTGATAATAGCAACAAAGATGAGAATATAAATGTCCTTATCCTAGAAATTCTGAAAGAAAGAATTCAGTTAATCCTTTGAACTCAGGCTTTACTAAAAACGGATTCTATTATTTATTTACACTATTTATATGTGGACTATTGTCCCTATTCTTGTTGTTGCTATGACATTTCATCCGTTGTGACTTCCAACCTGAGTAACCTACAGGAAATTCCAAATTGAACCATTTATTTAATCTACTAAGGTAGACTGTTCTCATTTCGATGGGCCATAGACTAAATAGATGGTTCAGGTTGGATTTCCCCGTAGGTTACCTGAAGTGCACAACAGCCGAAACGTTGTGGTAACTACAAAATAGACGAGGACAATAGTCTGTGTGTAAATAATGATAACCCATCCCAGAAATTTAAACAAAAATGGATTATAAAAACTTTAAAATTTCTCTTAGAATTCATACTAGAAAATGGTAAAAACATGAAGGATAGGAAGGAGTCTTTTAACATAGGGTGGGGTTAAAATACACAAAAAATTTCAGAATTTGTAGAATTAGCCATCAGTGATTAAAACTTTAGTGTCTAAATAAAAATCCTCTCACATAAACGACTGTTTTAGGCAAGGTTTGGTTTTGCTACAAGATTTAAGCCATTATATTCTACGGCCTTCCTCGGGTAGCTGTCACATTTGTATGATGAATGTGGCTATGAGGTTTTTCCATTTCTTATGTATCATTTCCAGTAACCTTTCTTACATTCAGTGTTCTTTTACAATTCCACTCTTTCTTCACTGTACTGCCTGGTCCTGGGATTGAACCATAGTCTTCTGAAAGACCAGTTATATGTAAACATCACCTTTATACACTTGGTTCTATAATCTCATCTCTGAAAGTCACAGGTTCAATCCTTTTGTCAAATAATGTAGGAATATACAAGTTTTGAAATTCTCTTAAAAACAAAAAAAACATTTATATAGCAGTTAAGGGATAAAAACAATATACCCCCAATGGCATTCTCTTTATATATATATATATATATATATATGTCTTTACAACCCTCCCTTTGGAAACTGGAAGTGTAATTTTTTTATTTTTTTTTTTTTTAAATCAATTCACTCCAAGCAAGGTGATAATGCCACTAAGATGCAAAGGGTTACAGGGAGTGAAAGAGAATGAGAATTCTTTAAAAGGAACCAAAGACACAATCCTAAACAGGAAACGAGGGATAAAGCTCTACTCCTGTTCAAGAAACCAGGGAGGAGTGTGAACTGGATGATAGACAGACCTCCTATTGAGGAAAAAATAAAATAAAAAGGAAAATAAATAAAATTTAAGTTTTAGTTTTAATGTAACACCTGAGGATGGTCGGAGAGTATAGTAACTAAAACATAACTGAAAATGTATAATAAATCAATAAATAAATATAAAAGATGCTGGTCTAAAAGTTAAATATAGTCTAAGAAATTCTGTCATTTTCTCTCACTGCTTCCTATAAAATGTAGAAATAGTTACACATGCTGGGCTTCCATAAAAAAAACAAAAATGATAAAAAAAAATCTATATTTTAAAACTTTTATATATTTTGGTCTTTAAAAATTTTTCTTTTTTTTGTTGGAAACGAATTTTGCTGATTTCTTGAAAAACACAAAAGAGTAGCACATCTTTTGAAAAATGAATTTAAATTAAAATAATAAAGTTAAATATTGATATACGTAAAATTATATAATTTAACATCTATCAAAGTGAACAGAATTTCTGCTAATAAAGTGCTCATCTGTTGTTTAGAGCAATAATTATTGAATCGGAAATAAAGTTCAATATTTTTCACTTGTCAGGACTTTTGAACATTCTTATCAAAAGTCCAGACGAGTGAGAAATCATAAAATATTGTTGATCTCTGATAAATATTGAACTTGATTATTTCTGATTCAATAAAAATGAATTTTAGAAAATGTATTTTTAATGAAGTTTTACAATTTGAGGTTAAATTTATACAATATTCATTTTGGAGAAAAATGAATTTTAATTTTAGTATTTGTTTTAATAATGACTATAATCTTTCCTTAGGATTTAAATTTAGAAAAAATATTAATTTTTTTTTTTTTTTTTTTTAAGATAAAATGTTCCATTTAAATTTTTTTATATTTTTACTATGAACTTTGATCAAATCTAATATCTGTTGAAGGTCTTTACGACCATTTAAAAAGGAATTGTCTATCTCTGCTGAAAAATTCATTAATTCACAAGGTCAACCTGTTGGGAAAAAAATTATCAAGTCAAATGACATATAATGTTTCTTTTTCTAACAAAACAAACTGAAAATTTAAAGACATTTAAAAAAAATCATAAATACAAGTTTGTTTTTGTTTTTTTATAGAATTCTAATTGCCAGATTAGTATAACAATCTATTCGAGATCACAGGCAAATTGCATTCCTTCTGTTTTCAGGGGTAGGGCTGTAGGGACTTTACATATATTGTCTCCAATACATTCAAGTGAAAGTCCAAATATGCCAAACTCAGAAATGAGAATGTGTGTTTATGATAGAACAAAGCATACTGAAAACTATTTAAACAGTGTTGTGTCCTATCATAAACACATATTCTCACTTCTGAATCAAACACACTTTTACTTGAAAGTTTTGGAGACACTATATATATTAAGTCTTTACAGCTATCCCTCTATAAATACAAAGGGTGACTTTTGGGTTTGAACGTATTTTGCCTGTGATCTTCATTCATAATTCCAGTGCTAATCTTCTAAATTATTCACCAGACTGTCAGGATAATGATACCTGTATCAGTTTTTAATGTCTACAATGTATACACTTTTGATGTTTAAATAAAGACATCAAATTACTTATGAAAAAAAATATGTACATTTAAAGTGTAAAAAGAAAATCATAAATATTTTCTCAGATGAGATTTCAAAGTGTCTTCCAGGAAGAAGTGATTGTTATCAATGGATTCAAGATTTTCTTTATAATCATTCACGTTTATCAATGGGTCTTGCTTGTATTAAATTGCTATGAAGATGTATCTAACTAAAAGTCAATGTTTCTATTTGTTTTATGAGCATTTTATCCCTAAATTTGTAATTCATCCAAATTTAAATTCCAGTCAAAACGTATTGGTCTGTTTGAAGTTTCTCTTTTCTACGAGATACAAGTGCTGTTTAGAATATTCTGGTGGAAATTTTCCATTTTATGAAGTAAGCAGAATAAAAAGAAAAAGAAAACTTTTTTAAAAGTACCAAAACCATCATGGTGGATTTTGATTAAACACTCTAGTGAGTGGTCCATAAATAACATGGAGGTATTGTACTGCAAATTATTAAAAAGATTTTTTATCTTTACTAATGGTCAGCCCCCTACCACTCCAGGAAATACTAGACTCCTCCTGCTATGATCTACTTTTACAAGAGCCAGATCAGACTAGGAGGATGATTCCATGATCACTATGATATTAACCTGTTCAAATCTTCCCAACATAAACTCTGCAACCCTTGAGTGGCTCTCAAGCCTTGTGCAAAGTGAACATCATTGTTACAAAAATATAAACTTGCCAAGTTATTAAAACATGATTAAGGGATTTTTTTTTTTTTTTTTTTTTTTTTTTTAATTTATCAAGTCCGTACATTAACAAAATTTTCTCTTTCTAACACATGAACATTTACATCAGGCACAAATCACAAATATCACTACACTAACATAATCTTTTTGGCAAACATGGATCTTTGTGCCTGCAAAAAAAAAAAAAAGTGTTAAAATGATAGCTTTTCCTTTGACACCACTATTGTTTTAACTACCTTCACTCCTTGGCAATTTTAAAAAGCAATGTTAGAATTGTAATAAAACCTAAACATATGATGAAAGTGAATTTATACATTTTTATTTTAAACATTCTAAAAAATAATACAATTAAAACTAATACAATATTTATCATTTACCAATTTAGAAATAAATATAACAATTTTTTATTCATAAATTTATAAACATTTAGTAAATTAAAATATTTAACCAACCCATTATTATTTACCATTTTATAAAGTTTGAATCAATTGGCAATTAGCCAATGTTTTTCCAACCATTCCAATAAACAATCTGATAAATAAATAGTGTTTATTATTTTTGTTGTCAAGTCTCAAGAACAAAGAAATGTAAAACTTCATATGTCTAGGTTTTATTAAAATTCTAATCATTGGTTTTTAAAACAAACATTGTTGAGGAGTGAAGTTAGTTAAATAATAGCAGTGTCAAGGCAAAAATTGTCCTTTTGACATGTTTTTTTTTATATTTTTTTTTTATGGGCACAAAAATCAAAGCCTGTCATCTTTTTTCCTTTTCATCCATAATACAAAATTACAAATATTACATTAACATAATCTTTTTTTATAAATTTTTTTTTTTATAATATAATATATGAAAAAAAAATGGAAATGTTTAACTATTCTAACCACAAACAAAACAGTGTGTCAGCAGGATAGCTTTTCCTTTGACACCACTATTATTTTGTACTACCTTCACACCCTCAGCAATGTTTAGTTACAAGATTATCAAAATATATTAACCAATTACAACACGATAATTATTATTTACTATTTTATAAGGAAATCTTTTTATCCAAAAATTTTTACAAAATTATTAAATACAAACCACCTATAAAGCATTATTTATTATTCACCATTTTATAAATAACTATGAAAACATGTTTTCCTTGATAGCATTGCATTGTATTTGTTGGTTCACATTTTTAGGATGTTGTAAATATAAAATTATTCTTGTAAATAATCTAATAAATAAATATTAATATTTAATATTTTTGTTGTAAATTCCCAAAGAAAATGCATAAATTCAGTTTCATCATATTTTAGGTTTTATTACAATTTTAATCATTTTTTTTTTTTTTTTAAACAACAAACATTGCCAAGGAAGTGAAGTAAGTTAAAATGATAGGGAAAAAAACCTTTTGACATCATTTTATCGCAGTCACAAAGGATAAACTCTGCCAAAGATTTTTAGTGTGATAACTTAATCTTAGTAAAAAAAAAAAAAAATTAACATGAGATGGAGATAGCCTGCAGTAAATGTAAAACTAATTTTCATTGGCTGAATTTCCAAAAGAATCAAATGAATCTAAACAAAGACCAAATTTTACAGATTCAACTGAAAGAGGCTGGGAAGCTGACCAGGAAGTGTTAACCCCTGGTTGGGTTACCTGAGAGATGGGTTCTGTTTTTAGAGTGCCCAAAAAACCCCAATGACATTAAGAATAAATATTACCAATGAAGCTTCCTGGCATACTGCAAGTCTATTTGATATATGCAAAGCAGAGTATTGGTTCAAATATTTCAACAATAATTTTTTTTAATAAAAATGGAGCACAGCAGCCATGCCATTGAGAAAATAATTTGAAAAATATGCATGACACAAGGCCAGTGGTGGGGGGAAATAATTTATTAGGTTGGTGCAAAAATAATGTCATTTTCTCACATATGTTACTATGTGAGAAAATGACATTATTTCTGCACCAACCTAATAATTGCCCCAGTACTTGTATTTGGTGAACAAGAGTATATTTAATTATTCACAATGAATTTAGTAGATTTTGTATCTGTTTAATATTGATCCAACGTTTGTCCTTCCTTAGATTCCATTACGTCACCAGAGTGGCATATTTAATAAAAAATTTAATAAATCTATTTTGATCTACATCTGTTAATATTCTATCGTACTTCTTGCTATGTAAGGTGCACAAAAACTTCTTTTTTTCTTTTTTTTTAATCCCCTTATATTAGGTTGGTGCAAAAATTATTTTTGCACCAACCTAATATCTGATATGCTGATGATGTTCAACACACAAGTCTCTTGAATTACCAAGATTTAATTATCTATTTATAATCTCATATATAAATATGAGACAGAATTTTATTATAGTAATGAAAAAGGTTAGACTTATTTTACTTTTCATGATTAACAAGACAAATGAAAAAACACATACAGTTCCTCCATCATGGATCATCTTATTAAAAACCTTAATTGTTCCACTAACTTTAGCATTGACTCATTTACCATCTTGAGTTGTGCTTGCTCTCTATTGCAGAGAAAGGTGTTGGAAACAATATATGTTCAGTCCAGACAGCCCTCCCTCTGTAAACAGAGGGAGTGTCTGTTAGCACTTAACCTCATTTCAATTCAAGTTGTACTCCGCCTTCATTAGCATTACATTGTTTTTTTATTGCAATATATAACCCCCCTCGATCCAGCTCTGTTGGGTGATGACAAAACTAGTTGGCTGTGTTTGTTTGATTTTTCTTGTTAATCATGAAAAGTAAAATAAGTCTGACCTTTTTTATTGCTATATATAACCCCTCGATGCAGCTCTGTTGGGTGATGACAAAACTAGTTGGCTGTGTTTGTTTGATTTTTCTTGTTAATCATGAAAAGTAAAATAAGTCTGACCTTTTTTATTGCTATATATATATATATATATATATTTGGGCAGCAAGTATTCATCCAATCAAGTTTGATTAAATGGAACCGAGAGGTTCTGTCTGTTTAATTTTTTATTATACTTTTCCAACTCCCAGATAAGATGTTGGCTATTATGTTTAAAGTTGTTGGTAAAACTGTCCAATGTTCTTATTTTTAAAATTTTTCTTGAAGCACTTCCAGCTTTCCAGTCATTATCAAGAACTGATGTGGTGTCTGTTTGGTAGTTTTAACTTCTTTGTCTGCAGCTTGGTATTCATTTGGATGGTGGACATCTGAAATGGTTTATATAATCAAACTTCTTTGGATATATAAAAAGACGAGGAAAACTTATCTTAGCCGACACATTTTGTCCTCTGAAGGACTTTATTTTGTAACAAGTATATAAGACTAAAATGTTATTGGGTTTTCAAAATTTTTAAGCTTAGGAACACTCAGAAACATTTATCAGGTTAGCTGAAAAGTCAGGCAAGCCATGGAGGACACGACATGACACAATCCAGTGTCTAATAAATGAAAATGAGTAAGTGATATTTTTGTTTGGTAAAAAGTTTTCCTTTTGTAATATATATATATATATATATATATATATATATATATACACACACACACAAAAAAAAAAAAAGAGTATTGATGAATAATGTCTTGAACATTGTTAGTTTTTTCTTTTTCCCTAAATACTCCTGATCAAATCAGCGGTGCCTTTTACATAGCAGAGAAAAACGTTTTTTTGTTAAGTCATCAGATTGGTTGTTTAATGAATCCATTTTGAACTTTAATGCCTGTTAAACTTGACGGTTTTTTGTTGTTGTTGTTTTCAGTGTACATTCCCAAATCACTTGTGTGCCATGACTGATTTTGAATTTTTTATCATTATTTCCCTTGTTTTAAAATTACTTCTGTTGTTTGTATCCAATTCATGTCACTGGACTTTCCACCAGCCGATGAACTTTCCATACAAACTTTGTTCTTTATTGCTTATCTAAAGCAAATCAAAAATGAGACTTCTTCTGACATCAGTTCTGGAGTCAAGGGAGATAATTCAGTCTTTTTTTTTTTTTTTTTTTTTCTAGCTTCAGTTGAATTGTGAACTCAATAATTTACTTTTTTTTGAGAATTTTGCTAAAGAGAAAAAAAAAAAAGTTGTTTCACTATTTTATAAATTTCAATTTGTTATATTTATTCATGATTATTTTTCTGAATTCTTTTAAAATTTGTTTCGTTTTTTTTTTTTGTTTTTTTTTTTTTTAACATTTGTACTTTTTCTATTTTCTGTTGACTTTATTGCTTCCTTTTAATCCAGTCGATATAATAAATGAGACTAAGAACTTTTCTGAAAATTATTCAGAAGTGATTTTTAACATAATCTCTTTTTTTAAAATGACTGCATTTTTGTTGTTATCCTGAGGCATCTTCAGGGTTTCACTCACCAAGCTACAATAATCTCCCAAATTTCTTTTTCTCAGATTTTCATCCCCTCCCACTTCTGAGCATTATTATCACCAGTTGAACCCAGAGTACAGAATCTTGGTATTAACTGCTTTATACCAATTATAAAGTGCATAATTTTATGGAAAAAAAAAATTCCATTTTCTAATTTAAAAAAAGAAAAATGAGAGAAAAAAAAAAATTGAATTTTTCAAAATGCAATATCAGCTTCTGGAAGTTTCTAGTAATTATTGGCAAATTGCATTTGCCATGATGAAAGAATTTCAAAGCTAAGAAGTTACTTTGAGCTTAAATTCTACCTTATGAAAAACAAGCTATGGACTTTTGTATGATTACCTGTTTGCAGTTGTGCCTCTTTTCATCTGGTGCTGACAGTACAAAGAAGCAAGGAAAAAAAAATATGCACGAGAATTCACACATCGTCACCGTGCCATGAAGACAAGTTGTTTTTTTTTTTTTTTTGTTTTTTGTTTTTTTTTTTTCTTACTGGGTACTTAATTATTTCCCAGCCCTCAAAAACATACCCTATATATATCATCTCCCACAGATATTCTTCATTAAAAAAAAACAGAACTGCCATAGAATTCATTCTCACAGGGAGAATGCAAGGTTTGTTCATTTTTTTTTTTCTCGTCTTCCTGTGAATTGGTGCAATAAAGATATTTCTCAAAAAAAGTGTTTGTTTTCTTTGAAATAGGTAAACATGAAAATGGGTGTCAATCATCCAGTTCACACTCCTCCCAGTCTTTTGAAAAGTAAAGGTTTATCCTTTGTTTCCTGTTTAGAAAGAATGAAACCCAATCCTAAAGTCTTTTTATTTTCTCTCCCTCCCAGTAGCCCCTTGCATCCTAGTGGCATTATTACCTTCCTTGGGATAGATTTATAATAAATTTACTATAGGACAAATGGAAATTAAACATAAAATAGCCTGTGCCTAGTTTAGTTTTACTAAACGATATTGTTGGTTTGTTTGATAGTTTGGTACAAAAAACAATCTAAAAATGAGTCATTCTCGAGTCGTGTCAAATTGAAAACTTTAATATGGATGTCATGCACGACACTAAAATCTGTTCAGAAATGTCTAAATTGCCAGTTTCTTAGATCAATAATTAAAAATGGCTTCAAGAAAATATAAAGTTTTTTTCTGTGATTGTGTAGCACCAGACCACAGGCTATGAATAACAATGGTTCTTGCTAATAAGACCCATAAGTCTTAGCAAAGTCCATCCTTCTTTGTAGCGCCAGTCTACAAGATCCAAAGAACATTACCAAATAACAGAAACCACATCAAAGACTTCCAATGGCAGTACCAACTAAAATGGATAACACATGTAACTGGAACGGAAAATTATTGGTATTTTTATTTGCCAGTCATAATTTACTGGAAATCTGGTGCTAGGAAAGTTATTTAATCGTTTCTCACTCAGTATTAGTGTATCTATTGATACACAAACACTGAATAAACAGAAATGGAAAACGTGATAAATGCTTGTACACAATTAAAACATTTAATAAGTGTATATTATATTATACAAAAATACTTCAACAATCTGCCTGTGTCCCAAAACAGGTCAATGTACACAATGCTCCAAGAACAAGCATGTCTGAACTGAAGTGAATAAGAAAAGTCTTGCTTTCTTGGGAAGGTGAAATAAAGTGCCACACTGATGTTGGACACCCAAGGTCTCTTTCCTGCTAAACCAAAAACTGAAGATGTCTGTTCTCTTTGTATGTGGAGTTCAGGGAATTGGAAAGATGTCAACCATTCAACAAACAAAAGCAAAACTCCTTTAAAAATAAAAAAAATGAAAAGGCTGAACTCGCACGCAACCAATGGACACGTGATGCCAGAAGCCGCACCTTCAATCCAAGAGAAGACAATTATTGTCTCCCTACAATGACAATCAAGATAGTGACATTCCATACTGCTTCAAGCAAAAGATTTTACAGGACATTACCCCCCCACACACACACACCTCAATACTGGAAAGAGCAATAAGTTACAGAACTCAAGAAACCTATCTTCCTTATAAGGTAACAGCTAATATTACCTGTGGTACTGAACGAGCACTTAAGGCCTTTTAACAGCCATAAACATCTAAAATGAATATCACATGACAAAATGATATAATTAAATGCTGATGTTCCACTAGAGTTCAAACAAAGAGTTAGGAAGGAAACCCTCATTGATAATAGGAGGAGAAATAACAGTAATTGAACTTGGGAAA
Source organism: Acanthosepion lycidas (assembly GCA_963932145.1). Lineage (NCBI taxonomy): Eukaryota > Metazoa > Mollusca > Cephalopoda > Sepiida > Sepiidae > Acanthosepion > Acanthosepion lycidas. The sequence continues at coordinate 7,273,231 of OZ010606.1, read as the reverse complement.
GGTAATTTCTCTGAAAATTTTTTTTAATCAACAAGTTTTATAACTTTCAACTAACAGGAAGCCTGGCTGTTTGGTCAGTGAATGCCAAATGTTTCCTTATAAGGAAGGAGTTAATAATTTCTTATCAGCAAATTGTTAAACATGCAACCATTTCGCACACAAAATTTTAAGTTGAAATCCGTTTTGAAACTAATATCAACCAGCCTAGATCAAGAAGTCGTACGAAAGGAAAACATGCCACTCATAAGAAACTAATTGAGTCTTGCTTTATCATGACAGTCACTTGTAGCCAAATGGGTAACGGCATTCTTCAGCTAGTGGAGGGATTTCCCTAATGGAAAAAAAAAAGGGGTACAGATTCAATTTTTGTTAGACACAATCTTTTTTTTTTTTTTTTTTTTTAACTGATCTAGGCTATTTGATATGAATTTCCGTATAAAAAAAAAAAAAACAAATGAAATGAAAAAAACAAATTGAATGTTAATGACACTTCTCAAAACTATAGAAAATGCTAAAATATTCGTTGTTTGGGGGGAGATTATCTTATCTAAGTATTAGGTTGGTGCGAAAATAATGTCGTTTTCTCACATAGTAACATATGTGAGAAAACGACATTATTTTTGCACCAACCTGATATATAACCCAGTTATTCCTATTTAGCCAGATTCTTGTTTTGTTTAAATGGAGGCCCTTTGCAATTTTTTTTTTTTACAGGTAGCATATGTTGAAATACATTTTAATATTCAAAATCCTATATCACCTGGTATTTTCTGTTCAGTTGCTCATCACCCTGGTTGAAAAGCACTGATTTAAAGGAAGCTCTGGACTGCATTTCTGAATTGCTAGTATCAATTACAATCAGGGCAGACTTAGGCCTGCTATTGGTAACATGTAACCCAGAACAATCTGCCAGAGGGATGGTTGGTTGGCACCTAAACCAGTTCCCCCTTTGCTACTGGCAAAGGGTGGCATGTTGCCCAACAGGACAAAAAAAACAAGACCTGTCAATGGTGGATGAGCTTCCTATAGGAGCTGTGTGTGCATATATATATATATATATATATAAAAAAAAAAAAATTATATATGTATGAACAAAAATGGTAGTTATTTTCTTTATACTGGAAAAAAGAAAAAGAAAAAAAACAAAAAACCCATGAACTTTGAAATCTAGAATGCTGCATAAGCAGTAAAAATGAACAGTTGAAATGTTTTGAACTTACAGAAATACATGTATACATACGCACAGACAACTTAACTCCCTGCAGATGAGCTCAGATGAGATTGAAAATATATGCAAAAATAAAATCTATTTGAAAGAAAATGTTGGTATTTTTCTTAATCAATTTTCTAAGGCTACCAAGAAATTGATCCACGAACTTGAAAGGATCATAGTGAAAAACTAATTGACACGATATGTGTAAATTATTTAATGAAACCTGTTTGAATATATATATATATATATATATATTTATTAGAGAAAGAACAGATGGAGTAAAAAAATCCACTGTTCACAGCATTTACTTTTAAAAAATATAAGGCAATGATTTCCATATAGTGTGGTGGAATGATTGAAAAACAAAGATTTAGAAACAGTTTAAAAAATTCATATGCCAAAAATAAATGATTTCAAAATTTAAAATATTTTTATGAATTACTTGTATTAGGTTGGTGCAAAAATAATGACGTAATAATGTCGTTTTTTGACGTATCTTTTAACATAAAAAAACGACATTACGTCATTATTTTTGCACCAACCTAATAATTACATGCAGGAGTCCTAGTATAAATAGTCATATATAATTATTGACTGATTTTATCAGTGATATTTTTGTATTATATCAAGTATTAAGAATATGGTAATGAGGGTCTGAAATCGGAGAGTTATCAATGAAAATTTTCTGACTTCGAATCCACGGTTATCTCCCTTTAAACCTCACTGTTTTTTATTTTTAAATGTACTTTTTATCACAAAATTTGGTGAGGCATTAGCAAATTTTCATTCCGAAAATTTAGCCCAGAGAAAAAAAAAAAAATTTGGGAATCACTGTAATAAAGTGTTTATAGATAGTAAATACTTTGAGGGAGTTCTGATGAATATTTTGCCATGTAAGGAATTATGTTTTTTTTTCTAATTAATGTACATTTACAAAGTGATGGCATGCTTTGTTTCTGTGTATTACAGGTGAGGGTTGTCTCAGAGTCGTTTGTAGATACAGACTTTTAGATATTTCAACAATGTAAATTTAAAAATTTTTTTTTTTTTTTTTTTATTATATCATAAAATCAGCATCTGATGTAGTGTTGGATATATTTTTCTTCCTAACTATATCTCCAATTGTCCTGGGCAGTGTTGTTAGTTATCCCCACAACTAGGATCTTAAAGTTATTTTCAAATTTTGTTGATAGTAGAGATAATGAATTTTGTGTTTTTGTTGGCAAAATTGCATGTTAATGGTTACTGAGACATTAAATTTATAAGTCCCAAAAATTCATATACTCATGTCCCCAAGGACCAGTGGATAAAGGTGTTGGTTAGATCCAGTGACTTGATCCAAAGAATTGTGAGTTCAATACCTGTCCATGGCAGTGGTGAACAAAAACTTGGAGAGTTGATTTAAAGGGAGATAACCGAGACATCCGGAAGAGGCACATAGAAATAAACTGAATGAAATAAAAGGTTCAGAAACACCTGAAGAAATGTGAATCACACTTTAATAAATTCCCACATAGATAAACTAGAATTATGAATCTCCTTTCTGAGGGATTTACATTTATAAACATTTTCCATCATTCTTTGAATTCATATAGAATTTGAATTGAAACTGGATAGGCTCAATATAGCACCACCACATTCGAATTCTTTCACTGGTATATCCTTCTGATGAGTCCCAAAACAGCCATCCAGTATTTTCTGTTGAAGATTCTGAAACTTGAATTACTATATGATTATTTTAATTCCTTAAAATTTTTTCATATATATATATATATATATATATATATATATATATATATATATATATATAGCATGTTTTCATTGACTAATTTAAACAATTGGATCCTTTCATGCACAAGTTTTTTTTTGTCTCATTAAAGGAATTATTGTTTAAATTATTAAAGGAAGAGAGAAAATTACTGTGTTGATACATATTTATTCCAAGTACTTTCAACATGCACAATGTAATAATCATATAAAAAAAAAAAAAAAAAAAAAATTTTTTTTTTTTTAAGATATGTAGTGTTCATTAGAAAATTATTTTTTTTTTTTTTTTTTTTTTTTACTAGTGAAGTGAGTTTAGTACATGCAATTAACATCTGTAAAAGCTTCTGAAAAGGTAACTAAGTACGAGGTTGTCAAGAGTTTAATATTTCTTCAACTAACCCCCAAACATATTTATAATTATTAGGTTGGTGCAAAAATAATGACATAATAATGTCATTTTTTGATGCTACAAAATACGTCAAAAAACGACATTATTACGTCATTATTTTTGCACCAACCTAATAGAATGTATTTGGTTGTGACATGAAAGATTAATAAAATGAAATTATCCTAAAAAATAAATAAATACCAACATATCCACAACAGATCTTAGTAAAAAAAAATTAAATTAAAGTTAACAAGCCCAAATTAAAGTGTCCAATATTTTTTTCAGTTACCTTGTATTGGTGAGGTTAACACAAGATTTGGTAGCGAGATTACCCAAAATGTACAGCTTTGCTATTTTCCCACGAATCCATGACCCATTTTCAATTACCAACCAATGCTGAAATGCAGCCAGAAAAATGTTCTGATCAATCATGTTAGTTCAGTAATCTATAATTACAAATGTCAGTTTGATGTTGAACGTCTTGGTAGAACTAATCAGAGGTTGGAAGTGAGGATTGATCAGTACACACCAGCTAAATATCACCGAGGAAAGGGTAAAAATTTACATATACTTATAAGTACTTCCGATTTTGCTATTAAAGAACAAATAATTTGATCTATGCGTCGTCTTTCACCATAATCAGCAAAACACATTCATATTACAATCCTTGGCATCTCGACATGGTGTATGGTTAGCAAGCTTGTCTCACTAGATCATTTACGACTGAATAAAGAGTTTGATCCTCATGGGTGCTCATACCTTTGGCCTTGTGCCAGATCTAAAAATTACCATATTACAATTTTTGAACTCTTGAGTCTATATAGTGATTTTCCAAGTGTAGCTTAGATGTGGCACAAGGCCGAAAGTAGAGGGCACCCAGTGAGGATCGAATTCACTACTCAGTTGTAATTGTTCTAGCAAGACAAGCTTGCTAACCATTACACCACTTCGAGGTGCCCCTTGAGGCCATATATAGTAAGCCTAATCATACAGAATAGCTACTGGGCCTAAATGCAATCTATAATTTATACTGTTGATTCCATAGTAGTATTTTTTTTCTTTCTCCCCCGCCCCCCCAGTTATTGTGCACATATTTTTGTCCTCAACTGATTTTGAGGAAGGAGGATTGATAAGAGGCTAACCTTTGCACTTGCACTCTTTTAGGTTTTATATTTTTGTATATATTTATACATACTTTTAAAATATCCATTCTTAAATCTTTAAGGTATTTAAAGATTTTGCACCCCCGAATAGACAATTTCAAATTTCAGTTAATTCTGAATAGAAAATGCTTATAACTTATTAATCACAACAAGGCTTCTCAAAACAAAAGACAAATGTTTTGTTTATGTTTTTCTCGTTTATTCAATTGTCTCTTGTGTCTGTATCAACAGTTGCAGGCTTTTCTCTCTCAAACACTTATAGTCCGAAATATATTAAAACCGGTTAGCGCTGTACTTATCATGACTCCAGGCAGCTGAGGATGCCAGTGGATCTCTTTGATGTCGGTCTGACCCTGATGAAGAAAAAGCAACTGAGGGGGAATGTCTGGATTCTCATCACTGCTGCCTTCACCTTCTGTGTCTCTCTCTACAGCTAAATCCCAAATTGAGATCATGTCATCAGCTCCCGAGGCCGCAAATACACTGTTATATACACTGTTATCCACTGGATGCCATTCCACTGATGTGATGGGGGCTTTATGATGCTTAAATGTTGCACAAGGTTTGCCTTGCTGGAAGAAGATAAAAAAAAAAAGATTAAAAATTAGCCACTAATTTTACATATATAAAATTGTGTATTTGGGCAGCAACCCCTCTTTTATACAAGTTTCATTAAAGACGACTGACATGGTACTTAAAAAAAAAAAAGTTTAATTTTTCATTTTTTTTTTTTTTTGTGTTCATATAAGTGATTTCTTTTCTGGGCAAAGTGTGTAAAGACTGTCCAAATGTTCTGTACATTAGAATGCTTTCGTCTATTCTTTTAGCTATTATCAAGGATGATTTTGATTTTTAACAGAATGTATGGATTTTTATGTAAGTATCTAGAGTTATAGAAAAGTTTTTTATTTTCCAAACATGGTCAGCACATTGTGGCCATGTTCATAGTTGATCTTATTGAGTGTTGGCTGTTGCTTTTTTTTTTTTTTTTTTTTTTCAACAAAGTCATTTCCAATCCAATTTGCAACTTAATAGCCCAGGGTCTGCATTTGTTAGAATAACATTGGGAAATTTTTTTTTTTCTCTCAAGAGATTATTCCAGGTGAAGCACTAATTTTCCAACATCTGATATTCCAGCAATTCAGATAAAACTTCAAGCGATTGCCAGACTAATTCACCAGGTGGCATCGTATTTAATAATAATTTAGTTTAAGTTTCTAACAGTCGATGCAGTAAAAATATGAGAGACACATTAATGAGTGGGTTAAGAGTTGTATTACTGAATTGTTAATATGTGGCTTCTGCTCTGGGTTTAGCAAAGCAGATAATTCTGCACAGTTCCGGAACCAAGAGTTCCAGCAAATTGGTAACCTGTAATTGCTAAAAAAATGAATGATACACATGAAACAATTAGTTTTTATATTTACAGAAAAGTTTGTTTTTTTGAGGGTTTTTTTTCCATTTCAGACATTTTAAGTAAAAATAAAATTTTTTATTTCCTATTTCAACTTAAATATTTCCCATTATCAAATAAATTTTTACAAAATTCTAAGCATGTGAATTCTAATAAAAAACAAAAATTCTTAAAATATTTTTATCTGACTAAATTCAAAAATTACTGGCTAGTTTGAGTTCTCCATTTTTTTTTTTTTTGAAGAGTTTCTATTTTAACATTTTTCTGGACAACTTTGTCGGCAAGTTATTAGCTCATTTCTTTCTAAAATCTTGTGAAGACTTTTTTTTATCAAATTGAAAAGAAAAGGTATAATGTTTCTAACTCCAGCCCATAATAGTTGTTACATTTACACACGCCCTTTGAGCACAAAATGGTATTATGAACAAATTAAAATAAGGTTATTGATAATCATGAAACCTATTTTTGCTTTGACCCTAAATTTGGACATTACCTCTGGGATGAACTATCAATAAAGAATAAATAAATAGAGGGAAAAACATCACAAGTCTTCAAAAGTTGACCACATTTCTTATATACAGCATCAACGACTGTATTGATATCCCCCAACTACCATCACCAACATTCTATCATGGAGATTGTTTATATTTGTTAACTTTTTTTTTGTTAACTGTTCTGTACTTCAAAGTTATTGTCTTCAAAGAAAGGCTCCATGGCCAATTGGTCAAATCATTTGCTTTCTGAGATCTGGTATCATATGACAACACAGGTTGACCCAAGCCTTTGTGAGCAAAACTGGACAAAAGGAATTCTTTACCAATGGTTGTGCTAGCAAAAAGTCCCAAGTCATCGTGACTGAGGGTTTGAGCATACCAGCCTTGTTAAAAAACATTGATCACGCTAGATTATGCACTATCTCTGAGAAACTGTAACTAAGGTCCACTCAGCATTGTTGCAGGTGGGCTCTGTGGACATTGAATAAACACAAATGTGCCTGAGCAGGCGTCTGCAACAGGGACTGGTTAGCTTCCCAAGAAGACATGCATATTCGGATACAAGCAGCAGGCCACTATTATTATCATAATACTAATATGACATACATTGGGTCTACGAAGAATGAATTTAAAACCAGATGGAGGCAGCATAAGTGCTTTCAACAATATAAATAAAAAAAGTCAGACATCTCTATCTAAATATTTTTGGCATTTGAAGGAAATGAATAAAACACCAAAAGTAAAATGGAAAATTATAAACAAAACTAGAACTTGTAAAACTTGGGATGACCCATGCCCTTTATGCCTACATGAGAAACTACACATTATTAAGTTTCTAAATAATAAAAATCTATTAAACAATAGACATGAGTTAACGGTTTTTTGCCAACATCATCAAATCTCTGCTTTGAATAATTAGCTTATAATTTTTTTTAAATCCATAGTCCTAATAAATAGCTTAAATACCCTACAAAAAAAATAACCCTTTATGAAGTCGTCAAAAAACAAATGTTACGGCAGTTTTTTTTTTTATATACACAAAACCCTTTTAGAAAAAATAAAATAAAAAAATAAATAAATCTCCCTAGACACGTAAACCAGACTAGACTAAATCATCTTCCGTTTTAAATTTAGACACCCCAACCTTACTCTGACTTGACATCTAGAAATGTAACTCTTTACTGATACAAATTATTAACACCATGCGCCCCTTCTATATGAAAAATCGCGCTGGCCATCACCATGGAAATTTTGATTTCAATAATGAATCTGCTATTAAAACACGTAAATTTCAGAAATAAGTTATTCCAAAAAAAATTTTGCTTGAAGATGGAACAGAGCTTACTTTAATTCAATTTAATTCAAATAATTATATTGAAGTTTTCGGCTCTTGTTTTGAAACATGAGAACTCTTATGTAGCGTGTTGGAATCATATTTTTAAATAAATAATTATATATATATATATATATATATATAAATGGGACTGATTCATAGTTTAAATATTTACAGCTAAGACTTGCCTTGCTATGTACTTGGAATCAATCTTGTTCCTTTTGTATTTGACTAGTACAGCTTCATCCTCAGAATATCTGCTTTGTGAAAGACTCCCGAGAGAATGTTTCCTTGCAATCTTAACCACTTCAAGTCAAGCATTGACCATTATCTATCCTACATATCCTCATGAATTGTATTTTTACCTTCATCTTACATTCACACAATCTCATCCAGTAATCCTCTACCTTGAGTGGCTTTTGGACTTTGTATAGAGTGAACATTTAGTTAAAAAAAGAGAAAGTCATCCAAAGAAAAAGAAAAAAAGTCAAATGAATAACTTTTTCATGCCTGAAAGATAAAAAAAAAATGAGAAAAACATTTTTGTTTAATGAAACTTTAACAAATCCCTACCTGAAACTGTCGCAAGTCCCAGATCTTAATGATTCCATCATCTCCCCCTGAGACAATGAAGGGGTCATTTTTGTTCCAGTGAATGACATTCACATCTGCCTCATGGGCATTGCTACAGGTGAGCATGCAGGCTTTAGTTGGGGCCACTCGGGCATCCCAGATCTTTATGCTTTTATCAACAGAGCAAGAAGCAAACACCTGAAAAAAGAACAATGCAAAAAATAAGTCAAATCAGTTTTCTTACATTTCAGAAACTTCTTTTCTTAAAATAAGTATCACAGATTTTGCAAGTACTTGATTACACAAAAGTTTGGAAAAAATAGATAATTTAAAAAAAATAAATAAATTTCAAATTTGCTTTATTTCAGTTTTTTTTATTTGAATTTTCAGATGAATCTTAATTCTTAAGTTAATGATTGAATAAGCTCCTTGCAAGTTTCATGGTTGCAAAATACCCATGGAAATTCCCCGATTACATTATTAAATATTTGAACTTAGCAAAATATTGCAATGACAATCATAAATATGAATGCTGGTCGTTATTTTAAGAAGTAAGGGGGTACAATTGAGAAAACATAAAATTGACAAGGTTTTCCATTTTGGTGAAGCAGACATCAAAACACATGAGAGGTTTGACTCCTCTATCTTTGCTAATTTGCCAAATGTCAATTAGTTCATAACTCCAAAAACATTCAACTTTGAGAGGTAGGGCCTTGTGCTATTCAATTCATATCCTGAAGATCTATACGTGTAGCAAATTTGAAAAAAATCTGTGTCAGTCATGGTATTTTGGCCTAAAAAATTTGTTGATTTAACATGGAATCACTATTATATACATTTTTCTTTTTCTCCCGTGTTTCCTCACAATAAAAAAAGTGAAGGTAATGAGAGAGCAGATATTATTTGAATGATATAGTAAAAAAAAAAAAAAAAAAAAAAGAAAAGAAAAGAAAGAAAAATTAAATTACTTGGATGTCAGTTATCTCCTGTTAATCCCCCTCTGAAAGTTCTCCACTGCATTAATCAAATATCGAATTCACACTCTTTGGGCCCTATCACTGGATCTAACCAACGCCTTGACACATGGCACAGTGGATAAAGGTGTTAGTTAGATCCAGTAACAGGACCGAAAGAGTGCGAGTTCAATACCTGGTTAAGGCAATGGAGAACTTGGAGAGGGGAATTAACATGAGATAACTGATAACTGATATACATTAAACATGGCACGTGGAACTAGAACAGTCTACCTCAGTGAGCGAAATAAAGGGTTCAGTTCGACATTCCAACCACCTGAAGCGTACAACGGCCGAAACGTTCTAATAAACATGGCAACAAAGATGAGGACAATAGTCCAAATAATGTAAATAGTGTACATAATACCTCATCTCAGAAATATAGACAGATACTGAATGGTTTTTTGTTCCTGTTCATCACACATCCAGCATGGAAGTGTCAAATTATTCGCCAAGTATATTATCAGCCTAAAAGCATGTGGCACTTCAAAGAATTTTTTCTCAACAATCAAAGAAAGCTAAGTATTCAAAAACTCTCTTTGTCTACTTTTGAGCGTATGCAACTCTATACCTCTTCAGTGAGCAACGAACTCTCTTACCTTTGTTTTAAACATTTTTGAATATTATTTTGTATCAGATCGTTTAATCTGCTGTATTAACATTTTTCTCTTCATAACAATTCATTAAAACTATGGACTTTAAAAATTTCTGATTTATTTTTCCCTGAGGCAAGCCACTGACAACTTCAAATGTGCAAATTCGTAAATAAACTCCTTATATCTTCTTTTTTTTTTTTTTAAATTAACTGTGTTTCCTTGTCATTATCATCCTTCATTAATCTTCTTGGCACAGGTAAATCAACTGTTCATTTCAACCCCTAATTTGATTTTCTACCACAAAATTGCAGTAGGAGAAAAAGTAAAATTTGCTTACATTGGCTTCACTTGGTGACCACTGGATATCTTCCACAGAGGCAGTGTGGCTGGAGTAGGGACGCTGATCAACATGCCATTCACCACCTGATTTCATTTTCCACAAGTGAATGTTTTTATTACAGTCTCCAGTTGCTAGTTGACCTAATATAAAAGCAAAACGAAATTAATTTTTTTTAAATTTCAGAGATTAAATATTTTTGTGCTTAAGGTCTTCTCAAACAGGAAGTACGAGTCAAGGGAGGTAATTTTGAATCGCTTGGAATTAAACAGAAAATAATTTGATAATAACAGAATTAAAACACATATCATAATTCACATCTACACTATAGGCCAAATGTTTGTTCTGGATTTAATAATTAGTAAGTTTCATGCCTTCTTTGAGTTAATCAACTCCTACTAAGTTGGGATGCTGAAACTATTTAACCCATTAGTGCATGGTATACAATTCTTAGAGGCAGGGTTAACGGAAATGCTAGCTTTAAAAGTAACAGCAAGGTTAACTAGGCTAAAACTTTATGCAATAATGAGAGGTTAATTTCATCAATGATTATCAATGATGATGAGTACATGATAAAACCCTTAAGGAAGAGAAAGTTCTTATACCGTTAAATTAGTTTTGAAAAAGGCATACAACCTCCAATTTTTAGGAGATTCTTCAAAATCCAGAAGGTGGCCTCAGAGAGAATAGAATGAAATCAACAGGCCATATTATTAATTGCAGGAGATTCAGAGACCATGGAATTCACTGTATCTTCATCTGAGTAAATAATATTAATTTTTTCTATTAAAACAGTGTGAATATATATATATATATAATGCAAGACTCTCTTAGCGATCGAGCTCTGTGAGTGTCTGGTGTGTTTATGAAAAAATAAATACGCAAAAATTCATATTTTTTTCTCTGCTAGGCATTGATGGCCTAGTGGTTAGAATTTCCAAATGATACCAAATCAGTCAGGTTCCAGTCTCGGCCTGAAGCGATCAGATGTCTAGTTACACCGAGGAGCTGTGATACAGCTAAACACTATATGTAGATGATAACTATATATATATATATATATATAATAAAAAGGCTTAAACACTAATATTCCATGGTCATAATTTATTCCATTGGAATCGTAAATACGATCCAATTCATCAGACCTACAAATTCAAAAAGAAAACAGAAAAAAACCTACTCCGGAAATAAAAATAGAATTTAGAGAGAGAGTAATTATGAGAGTGTGGGACGAATGTTAGTTTATAAGAGAGGGGTTTAACAGAGTTTTTTTCTCAATTACACAGCGTCCCTTGCAATTTTAATTTCACCCGCCCCATCTTTCTTCCCCACCACTTCTTTCCTTACCTCTCCCTCCTTCTTTAAGATTTGATCGGCCATGGTGTGTGTATTGTCACCTCGATGTGTATCCTTATACTGTTTTAGACATCCGTCAACAGTCTTTTTCCCCTTTCCACTCACACCTAATTTTAAATAAAACTCTCTCTGTTAAACCCCTCTCTTATAAACTAACATTCGTCCCACACTCTCATAATTACTCTCTCTCTAAATTCTATTTTTATTTCTGGAGTAGGTTCTTTTCCGTTTTCTTTTTGAATTTGTAGGTCTGATGAATTGGATCGTATTTACGATTCCAATGGAATAAATTATGACCATGGAATATTAGTGTTTAAGCCTTTTTATTATATCCTTACTCTGTCCTGGATATTGAGTTCTACCTGGATTTTATCCTCTCGGAAATTTTTTATTCTAAAATATACATGTGTATATATGCACCTGTGGATTTTGCATATATATGTATATTTACCACTAATATTATCAATTATCTATATATATATATATATATATATATATATATATATATATATATATAGCTGGCCACTTGTATTTGAGGATACCCGTCTACTAGGACGGCTAACTGATCCCTATCGCAGACTCTCGCTCAGGCACATTTGTGTTTGTTCACCCACAGAGCCAACCTGTGGTTTATACTGCAACTATGCTGAGCAGACCTTAGTTACAGGAGAGAGCATGTTATTTAGAATGATCAACAATCTGAACAACACCAGCACACTCAACCCTCAGTCATGATGACTTGTGACTTCATGCTAGCACAGCTATGGACGACCCCAAGTGTTCTGCCATATATATATATATATATATATATATATATATATATATATTACACACACACACACACACACACACACACACACAACAAAGTGGGAAAACTTTTTTGTGTGACACGTTTCATCCCCTTAAGAGTCCATGGGACGAAGTTTGTTTGTATTGATGTGACTTCGCATCTACATGAACAAGAGAGACTGGGGGAAAAAAAAAAAAAAAAAAAAAAAAACATTTTTTTAAATGTATTTTGGGTATATAATGTAGCTGATTTTATTTAGATTCTTTTTCCATTCCCCCCCCTATCATAACAGAAAATCTGCCAAGAATGGAGAAATGTTGTAAGAGCTAGGATGTAAATTTACTGTAGCTGAATTAGCAATTAAAACACATTCTAAACATTTTGTCTTAGTGAATTAATTTCTCTTTTAACTAAAGTCGCATGAATTAAATCTATAGTAATAGGGAAAAAAAATCATTTGAAAAAAATGATTACTTCTGGTTACAGTGTCTATTGTACAGTCATTGCCATGCATGATACATGCTTAGGCGATCATTTATCTTTTGATACATGACTGACAAGGCAAATTTTTTCTTGCAGTAGGTTGCCATTTCTTTCTGTGGTAGACCATTTGCTATACAAGGCTATAGAACCCAGTCTGTCCTGCTATTTACCCATAGCTGGAGGAAGAAGGGGATTCATACCTTTCCCAAGGGTATTAGCACGTAAATGAATGTAATAGATTCAACTGGAATTCAAACTTGGCTCTCCGATTCCTCAATCTGTGCCGCTATCCATAACTCCACCGTACCTGCAGCCTATTGTACAACTTAACCAAATTTTGGGTACAACACAATTGCAAGATTACTTAAATACTGCCCCCCTACTTTTAGGATAATGATAGAAGTAATACAAAGTTATAAATAATAAGCATATTAAAAGATCATAATTTTATCTCATCAAAATATTTAAAATATATGCAGAAAATATATCAATTCTATTATTTAAATGATAACTTAAATTTTAATGATAATGCGAGAGAGAGAGAGAGAGAGAGAAAACCTTACAGACCCAAGTGAGAATTTAATAAGGCAAGAGTGGGGAGAGAGAAAACTTTAAAGACATAAATGAAATTTTAATAAGGCGAGAGAGAGAGAGAAAACCTTAAAGACACAAATGAAACCGTTTCCTTACCTGGTATAATAGGTGACCAATCAATGGCAAATCCTTCCGTTTGATGTCCCCGGAATTTGAAAATGGGTGATGGGGAATCACCTACCCTAATGTATGTACTGAGTTTCTGCATGTCATCCACAGCTTCCAGAGGTTTGTTCAAATCCCAGATATAAACATGTCCATTTTCTGACCAGGTTGCAGCCAAATGTTTATTTTCAAGATTTGCACACTAAAAAAAAAAAAAAAAAAACAACATTTATAAAAACATTTGATATAGATTGTCAAAAAAAACTATGCATAAAACACCAACACACCCAAAAAAGAGATTTTTAGCTGAGAGTCTAACTGATGGTCAAGATGGCCATTTTGGGGTTTTAATATAAAGTAGGAGTTTCCATAATTTTCTGAAGGACAGCGAAAATACAAATATTTTGATACCAGTTTCATTATTTGATCTGTTCTAAAACTTGTTTTATAGGATTGGAGACCTTAATTATCAATCAGCCCATGTCATTTTGATAACAGTTTCAGCAAACATGGACAAATGTACCCACAGTAAGACCTAGTGTCAAAAGGACAGTTTACCCTACTCATGACACTGCTTTTTTAACTACCTTCATTCTTCGGCAATGTTTACGGTTTTAAAAAGCAATGATTAGAATAAAACTGAAACACATGATGAAAATGAATTTTTACATTTTTTTTTCTCTTGAGAATTTACAACAAAAATATTAAAATGCTATTTATTAGATTGTTTATTTACAAGATTAATTTTAGATTTACAACATTCTAAAACTTAATACAATTGGAACTAAATGCAAAGCAATATTTATCATTTCACAATTTATCTTATATATATTATATATATATACACACACACACACACACACACACACAATGTTTTTGTGCGTAACAATTGAGGAGCACTGTGCAGAATAACAAAGACCCACTCGGTGACATACTAACTTGGTCCTGTTGACATGTACCGATATCGCTATCAAAAAGGGTTTGTATATATAATACACCACATATCTTCAAGAACGCTTTGTTCATTTTTAGAAATTTATTTTAAAACTTTAAAAATTACAATTAAAAAAAGATGGGGTGGGGAATAGATAAAAAAATATATCTGATGATACGTTGCTCTTAGTAGGACGAAAAATAAGCAGACTCTGAAATTACATATTGCATCAACGGACTCTCAAGGATTACTCAGACCTTTCAAAGTTTACACACAAAAAATATTGGGAACTTTTGTAGTAAAAACAATTTTAGTTGTAAATATGTAACATTTACATTTATGAGGATAAAATACGTATATCTTTCCCTAGGTGTTTATAAATTGTACACTGTTCAGTTATTAACGTTAACAACAATTTTAAATTATAAAATTGTACCTGGATTAAACGAAAATTACTTACAATATAATACATATTACTTGTAATAGTTTCCTTCTTGCTGTCTATTTTGATGCCATGGGTACATTAGTAAAGAAATAAATGTGAAAATAATTTATTCATAAATTTATAAACATTTACTAAATTATTAAAATATGTGAACCAACCCTTAAGAAAATCCTTATTATTTACCATTTTATAAAGTTTGAATCAATTGGCAATTAGCCAATGTTCTGATAATCATTCCAATAAACAATCTGATAAATAAATAGTGTTTATTATTTTTGTTGTCAATTCTCAAGAACAAAGAAAATTTTTGAATTCACTTTCATATGTTTAGTCTTTATTACAATTCTAATCATCGCTTTTTAAAATGATAAACATTGCTTAGGAGTGAAGGTAGCTAAAATAATAGCAGTGTCAAGAAAAATCATTCTTTTTGTCACTGTTGTTTTTGTGAGCACAAAAGTCCATGTTTGTCAAAAATTGAAGTTGTAATTAAGTTTGGATTAACACAACCTAAACATGATGACAAGGAATTTATCCTTTTTTTTTGTTGTTTTTGAGAATTTACAACAAAAGTATTAAACACTATTATATTGTTTCTTTACAAGAATAATATTTACCACATTATAAAAACTAATATAACACAAATTTATCATTTACCAATTTATAAGGAAATAATATGAACATTTTTTTATTTATAAAGATTTACTAAATTATTATGAAATATGTAAACCAATTATAAGGAAATCCTTATTATTTACCATTTCATAAAGTCTGAATCGATTTGCAATTAACTGATATTTTGCCAACTATTCCAATAAACAATCTAATAAATAAGTAGTGTTCATTGTTTTTGTTGTAAATTCAAGAACAAAGAAAATGTTTAAATTCACTTTCATATGTTTAAGTTTTATTACAATTCTAATCATCACTTTTTGAAACTATAAACATTGTCAAAGAGTGAAGGTCGTTAAAATAGTGGTGGCATGTGAAAATACATCCTATTGCGAGAACATTTGTTCATGTTTGCCATAGTTTTATTATTCTACTTGGTTATGGAGACCTTATTTATCAACCCCCTACCCCCACAACATTCATAAATCTGCAGCCTTACTCGGATCCGATTGATGCATCCCTTATGTCTAATAGATGCCGATTCCAACTCCGGTGCCTCGTCTTCATCTTCACTTTCATCCGAAGACTCTTCATCATCCTCCTCCTCTTTAGATTTATTTTCTTTCTGTTTGATACGATGTAAGTTGCTCATCTTTACAACTGACAAATTGTTGTTATGGTCATGAGCCGACTGAGTCCCTGTCACCATGTAAAAGGTAAGTGGGAATTCCTCACGATTGTTTCCCGACTGGTCACACAGCACATCAAAACTCAAACAAGGATCACCTGAAGTTGAGAAAATATAAAAATGAAAATTACTTTTAAATTACCAAAGGGTTAAGAAATAGAAAAGCTATTGGAAAATTTACAGAAATAAAAATCAAAGAATTTTCGTTTGCACAGAGACTTTGGCAGAGTTTATATGGAATCAAGGATTGAAAGCCTAAAAGTGTTATTATTAGGTTGGTGCAAAAATAATGATGTAATAAAGTTTTTTGACGTTACGTCAAAAAACGACATTATTACATCATTATTTTTGCACCAAACTAATTTTTTAGCATCAAATTGTCACAGATTTATATCCTATAATATTTATTGGTTCTTGAATTTGTATTAAATTGTAACCACCTTTGGTAATGTTGGTCCCCACCCCCCCGATTGAAAACACAAGTTTAAAGGCATTCAATTTAAATGCCATTATGCAAATTTTTAGGTATTGCCACAGATTTCCTAAAAATAAACTACGGAAAAACACATTTAAGACTAAAAAATTTAGCATAAAACTGCCACAAATTTATATATGGTGTTCTATTATTGGTTCATGAATTGGTAATTAAATTGTAAACTAGTTGCCTTTCTTTTACTGTTGAACCAAAGACTTAATTAAAATTTTATTATTTTTGGCATCAAATTGCCACAGATAATGATTTATATCCTGTAAGATTATATCGGTTCTTGAATTTGTATTAAATTGAAAATACTTTTATTGAGATCAATTTTCTTGATTGAAAACAATTTTTAGATGTTCAATTTACAAAAATTAAATAATCCAAATTTTAATGTACAGGAAGTAAAGACATAGCCTTTTAAGGAGTGTGTGTGCGCAAAGTGTAATAGAATCAATTCAGTCAATTGTTAAAATGACTATGTTTTTAATTAATATAAAGTATTTATTTTGGCATGTAAATTAATATAGTAGTGGGATTTCCTGTCAAACTTTTTAAAAATAAAAACAAAATAGCAAGAAAAAGAAAAGACTATTTTCCTTAGAAATAGGCCAGAATTGAAGAGAAAAAAAAACATTAAGAATTGAATAATTTTTTAATCTTATTCTTCAAATTGAATTATCAGTTAGAAAAACAAGAGGAAGTTAAATTGTTTGAATATTTTCAGAAATGGGAATTAATATACTTTTGCAGCATCAATAAATAAAAAGGTTTGGTTTGTTCTACAGCAAATGGGTTATTTAATGCCGACATTTTTTATTGCTGGTAATTTTTTTTTTTTTTTTTCCAAAAATGTATTGCTGAAAAAATAAACCTATTTTTACTTTTATGGGGTTTTGACACCAGTTTGGGGTTTAAATATTTGCCCATAGTTAGGACCCTAATAGGTGCTACCACCCCGAATCAGAGTGGACCTGGAAAGACCGGCAATTAATAGGTGGTTCCACGCTCCTCAAAACCTCATAACCAGAGGCCTTGCTGTTGGTCATAGGTTAAAACAACGTTTAATGATGTCAACTCTTAGTCTTTAGTTGGCTTTTTCTCCCGCCCCCAATATCAACAAAGTACTTCATTGATCATTTGGAAAAAAAAAAAAAAAAAAAAAAAAAAATATAACCAAAAAAAAACAAAACAGTCTGTTACAGTAACATTTAAATTAAATGTTACTCAATCGCATTTCATTTTTAAAACTGAACACATTCGCAATAACATCGGTAATACATGTTTTATTAATTAATTACTTTAATTTTTATCTAATTTTTTAATTATTACTTTTAGTTTTAAAGTTAACAAACGTTAATTGGAGTTTAACAAAAAAAATATCACAAAATAATTTTTTCCTTCCAATTTACGAACTTTACGGATGATTAAAAAGGTTTTAAAGTTCAAATTATTTAACAAAAAAAAAAAAAAACAATTTTAAATTGTGATCATAAATCAAAATAATTTACTGCCAAATGTGGTCATTTAAGCAAACAAGAAATTCATTTTGGCCACGATTTTTAAAATTTTTTTACCGCAATATACTATAATATATGTATTATACTACAATTAAAGACCAAATCCTGCTTAAATAAATGTCAATTTCATTAAATTAACATTTAAATACAAAAAATGATACCAAAACAAAAAAAAAACGGACTCTCACCCATGCTAGCTTGATGATACATTATGTAGGCAGTTTCATCAAATTCCAAAGTTTCACCTGCTTTATTTTGTGGCAGTTCATTGCTGTTTTCAGTTTCCGATTCTGACGTCGATTCTTCTCCGTCTGTCTCCATTTTGTCTTCTTCGGAAACTTCGCCATCTATTCCGTTTTCTTCGTTCTTCTTGTGGTTCGCCATCTTCGCGCGATACACGTGGTAGAGAGAAAATGCTTAATACGCATGCGTAGTTAACAACCCAACGCGTCGTATTGAATTATCTCCCTTTAACTTACTATTTTTTTTTTTTTTAATTTGTAACTATGTGAAGTACCTACTGTATACTGTGTACTCGGATCACAGTTACTTAATGGTATGACTCTAAAAATGTTAATTTATGCAAAACTGCTGGACATATATATATATATATATATGAAGAAATATAGTCTTAAGATGTGCTATTGGATAAAGTGCTCAATATCAGAGATAGAGCATAAATATAAAAGTGAACATAGAAGTCAACACTTAGAGGCGACAGTCTGTTTCATGCTAGATACAATCATCAGGCCACAAGTGCTGTTATTTTTCTCAGCTATTTATATATACAGGTCAGTGGTGCATCAACCCCAAAATTGAATAAATAGCTTTAATTATCTTCCCAAACCAAAACAAAACTATTAAATAAGCGATAATAACAAATCGTTATTACGTTAATAAAAACACCAATTAAAATAAGAATAAAAATAAAAAAAAAAAAAATATATAGAATAAGAAATAAAAAAATAAAATAAAAAATAAAAATAAATAAAAACAAGGAACATAATTTAACCCAAATAAATAAATAAACGACTTCCGGTAAAATAACCACCAAAATAGACTACTCACAATGCACCACTGACCCGTATATATAAATAGCCGAGAAAAATAACAGCACTCGTGTCCTGACGGTTACATCTAGCATGAAACAGACTGTCGCCTCTAAGTGTTGACTTCTATGTTCACTTTTATATTTATATATATATATATATATATATATATATATATGAATAATAAAGGTAACAAATCTGTTGTTATATAATCTAAGTGGATGTAGTATAGTAATATAAAATATTAAAACGGATTCACAAAAAAAGCTCAATGTATTTATTATTACAGAGCAAGAATTAATACACTATAAAATCCAAAATCACTTCATATGGGGAATAAGCTTATTTCAACTAATGAAAAAATAAAATTTGTCAATCTTATTCAACCCTAGTATATGGACTGAGTTCGTGTCAGAATTGTAAATTTAACTGTGCAAGCTACAAAAAAAACGACAGGAGAGATTCCAGTATATATATATATATATATATATATATATATATATATATATATATATATGTATGAAAATATTGTAGAAAATAGGAAAGAAACTGGTTTGGTAAATAATCCAAAGTTCGTAAATTTCAGAAATAAGTCATTCCCAAAAAAATTTCGCTTGAAGATGGAACAGAGCCTACTTTAACTCAAGTTAATTCAAATATTATTTTGAAGTTTTCAGCTCTCGTTTTGAAACATGAGACCTCTTATGTAGCGAGTTGGAATCATATTTTTAAATAAATAATTATATATATATATATATATATATATATATATATATATATACATACATACACACTCTGTCTCTGATATTGAGCACTTTATCCCATAAATATAATATAGCTTAAAACTATATTTCTTTATATATATATATATATATATATATACTGGACTTGTGTTGTTTTCAACATATGAGGGTCAAGCAGCTCAGTTCTTAGAACCAACAGCCCCACACATATCATTTGATTATAGTAGTGAAGACTTTATGCAGAACTAACCACACTTTTTCGGGGAGAGCTGAATACAGAGAACTGGTGCACAACATGCCACAAGGTCCCCAAACAACCCTCTACAAGTTTTGAATTCAGAGTTGTCCTTATCCTAGACTGGTTGCCACCCAAGGCTATAGAACTCAGTCTGTCTCTATTTACCCATAGCTGTGGGGAGAAGAAGAGGATTTATACCTTTCCCAAGAATATTATAACCACAGTGGAGGGTGAAAGGTATTAGTCTTAAAGGGAAGAGGTTTTATAAAATTAAACCCAGATATTAACCTTATGACATTAAATTCAGGTTATATGAAGAATGAAATGTTAATTTGAAACTAAGAGAGGAATAAAAAGGGGTTTAAAATAATTTAAAATATATAGATAAAGTTATATTTATAAATACAAAATCATACTTAAAAGTACTATTCCAAAGACAAGTTATATTTAAAGATAAGGTATATTTAAATAAGTTATATTTATAAATAAGTTATATTTCAATAATTTATATTAAAAATAAGTAAAATTATATTTAAAAATAAGTTATATTTAATATAAAATCAATAGGTTATATTAAGAAATAAAAATATAATAAGATAAAATAAATTATACATTTGAAAATAAAAATATAATGAATTAAATAAATAAAATAAAACAATTTTAAAGTTAAATCTAAAAACAAGTTATATTTAAAAATATAAATTTATGCTTAAAAATACAAAGTTATATTAAAAAATAATCCTAAAATATATAGATGATGTAGGTGATAAAAAGAGAGTTGTTAGAACAGGGGATAATTATTAGATATAATTAATATGGTGTAAAAATGTAAATATAGAAAGTAGAATTAGTTATAGATTCGACATTTGAAGAGTTATAGAAATATAGTAGCTAATAAGTAAATTAAATATATATATATATATATATATATATATATATATATTTTTTTTTTTTTTTTCAAGACTCCAAAATTCTTTTATATGTCACATAAAAAGTTATGCAGGAGTGAGGCTGGTTTGCAAAGGTATCTCTGGGGCCCACAGGTACTCAGTTCAACATTGAAGAGATGGCCTTCATCTGTAAAGAAGTGGCATTTATGAATATATATATATATATATATATATATATATATATATATATATATATATATATATATATAAACAATAAGGAAAAGACAAATATTCATCATATAATCAATTATAAATTTATTTCAATAAATATACATATATATATCTGCCTCATCAGACTCCCTAAATTTTATGAATTTTACAAATTCAGCCAGACAATCTAGTAATAAACCAAACATTTAAAAAAAAAATAAAAATAAAAAAAAAATGAAGTAGTGAAATTTACTTGACCCCTAAAAAAGGGGGGGGGCTTATACTATTGAAGGGAGAGAAGTGGAGGAAGAAATTACTTTGATTACTTATGTTTTCAAAAGAAGCATCTTCTCTAATTTAGAATTTACATTTTTTATTTTCAACCTTATTTTCAATCTTAAATGTTAATCTGAGCTTAAATTTAAATTCAAAATTAAACTAAAATTCATTGAAATATTTTAACTCCAATAATATTTGATATGTCCTGGAAAGGGGATATATTTGTTCAAAGTAGCAAAGTGGTTGTTTACTACTGTGACCGGGTAGGACAATCTAGCAGGTAACCGTAATGGACTGGTCCTCATCGTAGGGGTAGGCAATAAGCATAGGCAATAGGCGAAGACAATAGGCATAGTCAATAGGTGTCGTCAATAGGTATCGACCATGTACCTCCACATCAGTCTGTATTTATGGCTGACACCAGCCAATCATATTACTGTGAGGGGAACCCAGGTGTATGCATATTCATTACATCAATATTCCACCCCAACAATAATATATCTTGTGAGAACCAGAAAATTAAACAAAAAAACAGTGTCAACCCAAAATATAGAAAAAAATAACACTAGTTACATTATGCTAGGCCACAAAAATCTCCTGTGCCAACCAAGCATAGAAATGAATACAATATGGAAACCAGTAATAAAGAGTGCCAGAGAAAAGTGATAATAACAACAAAATATGAGCTCTGGTAAAAACGTGCAATGATAACAGCAAAAAATTGCAATATGAGCACTGGTAAAAATGATTGCTGAAGGCATTAGGTTTATAATACCCAGAAATTCAAACACAGATGTCCTCAAGGACACATGGCACAGTGGATAAAGGCATAAGTTAGATCCAGTGACAAGATCCAAAGAGTGTGAGTTCAATACACAGTTAAGACAGTGGAGAACTTGGAGAGGGGAATTAACTGACAACTGACATCCATTAAATATGGCATGTGGAACTAGAACAGTCTACCCCAGTGAGCGAAATAAAGGGTTCAGTTTGACATTCCAACCACCTGAAGAAGACCGGAGCATATAACAGCCAAAACGTTGTAATAAATATGGCGACAAAGATGAGAACAATAGACTGAATAATGTAAATACTTTACATAATACCTCATCTCAGAAATATAGACAGATACTGAGATAAAAATAAATATAATATTTCCAGAGCTTGAAAATTGCTTCATCATGAAACTTGGAGTTGTATAATTAATATAAGATATTATGTATATTTCTTTATATAAATATTATATAGCCCTGTTACTTAACATTGTGCAATGTTTTATCTTACATTATACAGTATTTATATGTATTTTTATGCAATCACTCTCTCATATACCTAACTATATTTACCCATTTGGTTACATATATATATATATATATATATATAAATATAAAAGTGAACATAGAAGTCAACACTTAGAGGCGACAGTCTGTTTCATGCTAGACGCAATCGTCAGGCCACAAATGCTGTTTTTTTTCTCATCTATTTAGATATATGGGTCGGTGGTGCATTGTGAGTAGTCTATTTTGGCGGTTGTTTGCTGGAACCTGTATATATAAATAACTGAGAAAAAAAAAACAGCACTCATGGCCTGACGATTGTGTCTAGCATGAAACAGCCTGTCGCTTCTAAGTGTTGACTTCAATGTTCACTTTTATATTTACACACGCTCTATCTCTGATATTGAGAACTTTATCCCATAAATATAGCACACCTTAATATAATATTTATATATATATATATATATATATATATATATTAGGTTGGTGCAAAAATAATGACGTAATAATGTCGTTTTTTGATGTTAAAAAATACGTCAAAAAACGACATTATTACGTCATTATTTTTGCACCAACCTAATATATATATATATATATATATATATATGCAAGTTTCATTAAAAATATTAGGTTGGTGCAAAAATAATGACGTAATAATGTTGTTTTTTGACATTAAAAAATACGTCAAAAAACGACATTATTACGTCATTATTTTTGCACCAACCTAATATATATATATATATATATATATGCAAGTTTCATTAAAAATATTAGGTTGGTGCAAAAATAATGACGTAATAATGTTGTTTTTTGACATTAAAAAATACGTCAAAAAACGACATTATTACGTCATTATTTTTGCACCAACCTAATATATATATATATATATATATATGCAAGTTTCATTAAAAATATTAGGTTGGTGCAAAAATAATGACGTAATAATGTTGTTTTTTGACATTAAAAAATACGTCAAAAAACGACATTATTACGTCATTATTTTTGCACCAACCTAATATATATATATATATATATATATGCAAGTTTCATTAAAAATATTAGGTTGGTGCAAAAATAATGACGTAATAATGTTGTTTTTTGACATTAAAAAATACGTCAAAAAACGACATTATTACGTCATTATTTTTGCACCAACCTAATATATATATATATATATATATATGCAAGTTTCATTAAAAATATTAGGTTGGTGCAAAAATAATGACGTAATAATGTTGTTTTTTGACATTAAAAAATACGTCAAAAAACGACATTATTACGTCATTATTTTTGCACCAACCTAATATATATATATATATATATATATGCAAGTTTCATTAAAAATATTAGGTTGGTGCAAAAATAATGACGTAATAATGTTGTTTTTTGACATTAAAAAATACGTCAAAAAACGACATTATTACGTCATTATTTTTGCACCAACCTAATAACTGAAAATGTACTGTGGTTAAGTTTTTTTTTTATATAATTTCTCATGTGTTCATATAATCTTTTTTTCAGAACATAAATTATATAAAAATTTTCCAAATGTTTTTCGAAGTGCTTTCGGCCATACTTTTAGTCATTATCAAGGATGAATTTTATTTTACTTTTAACTGAATATATGCATTGTTTTACATATTTATATAGAGTTATAGGATTGTTTTATTTTCTAAACACAGTCAGCACATTGTGGTCATGTTCGTAGTTGATATTATTGAATGTTGGCTTTTTCTTTTTTATTTATGTTTTGTACATGTGGAGGAGGCTATTATGTTTGTATTATCACTTAGTATGTTGTGGATAGAGTTTGGTAGGTATTTAAATGGACCTAATTGAGCTATGGTGAGAGAGATGTAACGTGAGCCTTCTTCTTAGGCATGTTGTAGTATATCCAATATAATTATTTATGAATTTGGATTGGTCAGGAACATACCTTCTTAAAGAACAAAGTGAGTTTGTAAATAATATTGTTTCTCCGTAATTTGGATCTTGAAGGTGAATTATTATTTTTGATGATGAGGTTAGCAGTTTTAAATTTTTTATATTAAATAATTAATTTAATTTTCTTGTTTTTGTCACAATATTAAGTTCTTTAAAGAAAAGCAGACATGAGGATGAATTCTCGTGTGCTCTCATAAGGAAATTTTTAACATCTATTTTATATTGACTAGTAAGATTAAGATGGCAAGAGTTTTTATATGGGACTAGAGACCTGTTGGGTCGACCTTGTTGTGTTTACTGTTTACATTTAGTTTCATGAAGAGTTTGCGAAAGTAGAGATATTATAAAAATACATTTATTTGCAGTTATTGAAGTTGCTTTCAACATTAAAAAAATTGTCTATTTTAAGAAAGTCGAACAATAAGAGTTTGGGATGTCAAAATTCGGAATGTTGGGATTCGATACAATAACAAAATATTGTTGTAGGGCTGTGCATAATTCGGCTGTATAGAATAATCAAATGATTTTCATTGAAAGAATAAAATTCAGCAGAAAAGACGATGTAGTTTCAACAAATTAACATTAATTTAATATAACGACAAGAATACAAGCAATTGGTCATAGATTGGAAAGTAATGACTTTTTGTTTGAGTTAATAAAATTCTGAAATGAATTATAGATTCTTTTCGTGTACGTATGTGAGAAACAATGAAATGTTGTTATATGTGTGTTTGTGTGAAAGTCAACACGTGTGTGTGTGTGGTTCATAGTAAAGAGGATATGAGAGATAGAATTTGTTTCTTACTGTGGAATGTGTTGCCATAGTCTGAAGCGGTCTCTTTGAAGTTTGTCAGTGCTCTTGCTTTTAGCATGAGGTCGTGAAGTTCACAAGCGAGAGGGGTGCGGACCTTGATGACAGCTGTGC
Source organism: Acanthosepion lycidas (assembly GCA_963932145.1). Lineage (NCBI taxonomy): Eukaryota > Metazoa > Mollusca > Cephalopoda > Sepiida > Sepiidae > Acanthosepion > Acanthosepion lycidas. The sequence goes on along the minus strand of OZ010606.1, from coordinate 7,247,380 downwards.
ATATCCTGTTTGGGGCCGGATTTTGTGTGTTTTATACACTTTCTCATAAGAAAATTGGCTCCATTCCCCACTTCCTACACTATAATAAATTTACATCTTTCTTTTCCCCATTCTCTATATATGACTTCTGGCAAACACACAAGATACAAAGTTCACAGAGTTTTATATAGTAATAAGATAATGATATATAATTTTTATATATCAAGAACATTTTTGAGGAAAACATATAAGACAAAGTGGAAAAAGTTATCATGTGACATATTTCATCCTTAAGGTAATTTGATAATTGTTCTGATGAACTTTCTGCTAGGGTACCTAGACTTTATGAATTTAAGTACAGTATTAGACTGGCAGCAGTGTCTCATCTTTTTACAGTTGAAATGGCTAGATGTAACCATAAGTTTTATGTTAACAATTTCTTCTCTGGCACTTCTCACTTGTGGAACTCTCTTCCAGTTTCTTGCTTTTCAGCCAAATTTGATGTTCAAAAATTTAAATGCAATGTCAGTTATCTTCTGTTTTCTTAATTCCCGTTCTTTTATTGTTCTAAAAGCTAATACAATTAAAACTTTATCATTTACCAATTTATAAAGAAATAAGTATGAAAACGATTTTTTATTCATAAATTTATAAACATTTACTAAATTATTCAAATATTTGAACCAACGTTAAGAAAATCTTTAATATTTACCATTTTATAAAGTTTGAATTATTTGATAATTAGCCAATGTTTTGCCAACCATTCCAATAAACAATCTAATAAATAGTGTTTAATATTTTTGTTGTCAATTCTCATGAACAAAGAAAATGTTCACTTTCTTCATATGTTTAGGTTTTATTACAATTCTAATCATTGCTTTTTAAAATGATAAGCATTGCTGAGGAGTAAAGGTAGCTAAAATAATAATGGAAAAAATCATCATTTTGACTTTTTTTATGAGCACAATGTTTCAATATCTGTCTATATTTTTGATATCAGGTATTGTAATTTACATTATTTACATTGTTCGGTCTGTTGTTCTCATCTTTATTGCCATATTCACAATGTTTTGGCCATTGTACGTTCGGGCCTTCTTCAGATGATTGGAATTTTGAATTGAACCCTTTATTTCATCCATCAGGGTAGATTGTTCTAGTTCCACGTGCCATTTTAAAAAGCAATGATAGAATTGTAATTAAAACCTAAACATACAATGAAAGTGAATTTATACATTTTCAACAGTTCAAACAATATAAATAATGTAAATAATTACAATACCTCATCCCAGAAATATAGACAGATCCTGAAGAAGGCCCAAGCATACAACAGCCGAAACGTCATGAATAAGACAATGAAGATGAGGACAACAGTCCGAAAAATGTAAATAATTACAATCTCAGAAATATACACAGCTATTGAAACTTTGTGCTCACAAAAAAAGTCAAAATGATGATTTTTTTTCCATTGACACAGTTATTATTTTGCTCATCGATGATTGCTTTAAAAAGCAATGATTAGAATTGTAATAAAACTTAAACATATGAAAGTGAATTTATACATTTTCTTTTGTTCTTTAAAATTGACAACAAAAACAATAAACACTATTTATTTATCGGATTGTTTATTAATTATATTGCTTATTGGAATGGTTGGCAGAACATCAGCTAATTATCAATTGATTCAAACTTTATAAAATGGTAAATAAAGATTTTCTTGTAGTTGGTTTGCATATTTTAATAATTTAATAAATGTTTATAAAGTTATGAAAAATAAGTTATTTTCATATTTATTTCTTTATAAATTATAAATATTGGATTAGCTTTTACAATGTTGTAAATATAAAATTATTTTTGTAAATAAAAAATCTAATAAATAATGTTTGTTAGGAATTCTCAAGAATAAAAAAAATGTATAAATTCACTTTAATTATATGTTTAGGTTTTATTCCAATTTTAATCATTGCTTTTTAAAACAAACATTGCCGAGGAGTGAAGGTAGTTAAAATAATAGTGGTATCAAGGGAAAATCCATCCCTTTGATACACCATTATTTTGCAGTCAGGAATTTTTCAAATTGCCAAGAAAAATTAATTAAAAAATTATATTGACATATATAAACACAAGAAATGGGCACTTTGATGTGATCTAATGGCTAGCAAGCATGTCTTGCTAGATCACTTATGACTGAGTAATGAGTTTGATCATCACTGGGTGCCCCTACTTTCAGCCTATACTTGGAAAATCACTATATATAAATATAAATAAAGAAAAATAGAAGACTATATATATATAAAAATAAGACTATATATATATAAAAGTAAAAGACTATATATATATATATATATATATATATATATAGTCTTTGCAATGTTAATCCCCATCTTCTGTCTCCTTGAATTTTGTTATTCTCTCCTTAATAATGTTACTTTTCTCAGATTCTTGTGCCACATCTAAGCTATGCTTAGAAAATAATTTGATCACTTCAAGGTGTGGTAATGGTTAGCAAGCATGTCTCACTTGAACAATTACGACTGAGTAGTAAGTTCGATCCACTATGCTATGTGTCCTTAAGGATAACTGATAACTGACATCCATTAGACATGGCGCGTGGAACTAGAACAGTCTACCCTACCAAGCAAAATAAAGGGTTCAGTTCAACATTCCAACCACCTGAAGAAGGCCGAAGCATACAACGGCTGAAACGTTGTGATAAATATGGTAACAAAGATGAGGACAATAGTCTGAATAATGTAAATAGTGTACATAATACCTCATCTCAGAAATATAGACAGATACTAATTCAAACCTTATAAAATGGTGAATAAGGATTCCCTTTGCATATTTTGATAATTTAGTAAATGTTTATAAAGTTATGAATAATAATTTATTTTCAGTTTTATTTCTTTATAAATATATATATATTATATATTTTTTGTATTAGCTTTTACAATGTTGTAAATATAAAATTATTTTTGTAAATAAAAAATCTAATAAATAAATAGTGTTTGTTAGGAATTCTCATGAATAAAAAAAATGTATAAATTCACTTCAATTATATGTTTAGGTTTTATTCCAATTCTAATCATTGCTTTTTAAAAACAAACATTGCCGAGGAGTGAAGGTAGTTAAAATAATAGCAGTGTCAAGGGAAAAATCATCCTTTTGACACTTCGTTTTTTTGGCAGACATGAAGTTTTAAATTTACCAAAGAAAGCTACTAACATATTCTTTAAGTAAAAAAACTGCTATAATGATAAAGTCAGTCGGAAATGGTGAGGAATTCTTCAAAGAGGCCGCCCACCTATATAAATGGAAGGGCTGGTTTGTCTCACCAGTTCAATTCATTTGCAGACCATTTCGCTATCACAGAAAAGATCACACTCCCGACGATGAATCTTTACACAGACCCGCTGGTAAAAATCTTATTTCTATCTTTTAATATTTGTGACCGAGACTACTGTTGACTTTTTCATGGAGACTTTCATTAAATAATTACTTTTAATTTTCATTAAGTACTTTCATTAAAAAAAACATTTTGAATTAATGCAGTTACTGATATAACAGAAGCAGTCTGTATTTATTCAATCGAAGTTAGCCGAGGACATGAAGGGGTAAAACAGGCAACATGAAGACCCAGTTCAGACTACAATTATTTTGGAGTTTTTGGAATTCAATTTATCAGTATGTTACCAGGGATGTAAAAGAAGATACATTTATAAAGCAACTGTTAAGTTTGGTGAAAATTGGTTGAAAGATCAATAAAAAATAAGAAAGAAACCAGTAAAAATCGCCATTTTTATCTACACGGATTTTCACAATATGGGCGGACTCAATTATCAAGTTGAATGACTGTTAGACCATCAGCTTATTGCTGTCTACAATTGAGTGAAGTTTGTATTAGATTGCTTGAAAATTCAGGTAGTTTTTAGTTTAAAATTTGTGTTGAAATTGATTTGAGTAGAGCCTGGCGTTGCCCGGGGATATAACAGTAAGAGATAGATCAAGTATCGACCATCATAAAAACTAAAAACTAAAATTGACAAAGATTATTGTTTAAGGTTGACGGACATGCATGTCTTAATTAGTTTTTTTTTTTTTACGAATTGGTCAAACCCAAACTCAAACAAAAACATTGTTTTCAATCGTTATGAGTCTACCGATTGAATAGAATTTTATTATAGATAATTGTCTTGTAAATGGAATTTTTAAAGTATTCTGAATGTAAAAATAAAGAAAAAAGTGTGCAAGACAATAAGAAACACTACCTGCCAAAAAAAAAAGTGAAGTTTTGTTGAAATCGGTTGAAAAATGTAGGAAATCCGATCCCATATATAAACGAACACACACACACACACACACACACAACAACCTGGGTTTTTATAATAAGTATAACTCGATATGAGTTGTCTCCCTTTCATTTTCGCGACAGTGATGCCTCTTAATCGTGTTTTCAAATTGATTTCGTGCAAAAACAATTGTGTTTTTCCAATTTTTGGCGCTGTCAGAACCACCGCAAGGTAATTTTACGCAGTCCTGTGCAATTTTGTTGAAATCGGTTGAAAAATGTAGGAAATCCGATCCAATATATAAACGAACAGACACACAAACACACACACACACAACCTGGGTTTTATAATAAGTATGATTCTTCCACGTACAGGATTCAAGAAATAATAACAACAACTCCAATTTGTTAACCAACAAATATATATAGAATACGATACAACAACAAGCATGAAATAAAATCGTATTTACAATGTAGATTAAAGAGAAGGAAGTTCTTTCCCTTTGACTGTAGATTGATTGTAATCAACTGTTTGAAGAAAGTTCTCTTGTGAGATAAATGTTCCAAAATAATTGTTAGAACAAAGTTTGCATGTGAAGAATGAATAACACCAAGAATACAATTGCTTGAAATGTGTTGTGAATAAACTGGTTTGAATCCACAAAGTTCTGGTTGATTGTGCTTGGCAAAAGTTACAGAGAGAAAATGTAAGTTTGTAGTTACGAAATTCTGTGTCTGTGTGTGCGTTAAAGTGTGATGAGCAAGATCGTGGATTTGTGTTGACGGCTGGGATCTTACTGGATCTTACTGACGACTTGCGAAAAGTCGCCCTATTTAAGGAAAAGGAATAGGCTCCCACGCAACCGCGGGAAAACTTTATCTTACATTAAAAATATGTTCTAAACACACACGTACTAAACAGAATAGGTAAGTATGCTCAGAACCAAAAGATTCAAAGGAACGACTGCGATGGCTAAATTGCCCTATACAAAGGTAGTAGTAATTTATTAGCCAATCACAAGCGAATAAAATGACTTGGAGTATACGTGGGTGTGAAAAACATAGCAACCGCTATACAGTCAAGATCAATCAAATTGAGACCAGAGTCTGTGACGTAACATATAATCTTTTCTAAAAAAAAACAAACTGTAATTCAATTCATCGGATAACAGAATTCATGATCAGAAGCACTCCAAGCAATGTAGTTCGTTTTCAATAAGTCCAGGTTTCATAAATGTTCCCATGTGGGCCGTGAAATTAAGGTAACGTCTGAATCAGTATGAAATTGAAAACGAACTTTGTTAACAGAAACAGTAATGTATTTGCCGCGGGATTCAAATTCAACTTTAAAAGTCGCTGACATCAAATGTGAATTTGTTCATTTAAGGCTTTTTCACGGATTTCCTTTCGACTGGCTTTTGAGTAGAACCGAAAGGTTTAACTCCTGAGAGGAGGAGGCAAACATTTTCCTTCTGTCCACGTTTGTAGCATAACTGTCATTTATGTATTTTGTACGGACAGGAATGAGAATAATGCCAAGCACTGCAAAGCCAACATGCACAAGGAGGAGTTTTCTTTGACACGCGTGATGAATTCGCCTTCGTTTGAACGCTGCTGGCTGTGGATGAATTTGGATGTGAGGCCTGTCGTTGTTGAACCATTTGTGTGTCTTTTTTAAGACTTAAAAGTCTTTCGAATTCTGCCATGAGAGTTTTCACAGTTATGTTTTTTTCTGCTCCAGTTTGGATAATAGCCGCCTTATTAGAATTTAATTTGAGAACCACCACTACAGGTTCACGTTCCAGCCTCTTTCTGATCTTTACCCCAACTTTTTCCCCAACTTTCAAATCCGGCTCCTAAAGCCTTGATCTGAGATAAGAATATATTTTCAGACGGACGAGAGAGCTGGAAAATATAAAAAGGAATCTGACCATCTTTGCTTCGATCATAATGCCATAAAGTCAGGAGGTAACGCTCACAAGTTGTCGGACCCTTGCTTCCAAAAAGTAGCTCCCAAACCTTTGATTCTTATCAGAGATAAGAATATATTTTCTGAGGAATGGGAGGGCCGGGAAAGTGTATACTAATTTTGGAGGGAAAAGTTCCCCATATTTCTGAGCCTGTCGGAATTAGTTTCTCCTTAATTCCCTAATTTGTGCTAACCACCCCACCACCATTACATACACACAGTACATAGAAATAATGCAACAAGCATTCATTGGTTGATCTCCTCAAAACTAGCTCGCTGATTGGTCAGTTCTGACCAATCAAACCGCCTGCACGCGACAAATCTAATTTCCCACGTTTTCGATCCGAGCCGGTCATGTGATACACGATCATATATAAACAAAACAAGTGTAAGCTCCCGCGTGTTTCTCTTCATTCATCTTTATTACTAACACAGTTTTGTTTTGTTTTCATTGTAAATATTTTTAAGTCATATTGTACATAATCATTTGGGGTTCTTTTTAAAAATTGTTATTTTATGACCCCCCCCCCCCCAAGAACAATATTTGTACATAAGGGGACTAGTTAGGACTTCATAGAGTATCTGAGGTATTATGGTGGACGTAGTAAGAAAGGCAGGAGTGAATGTGTTGTTTTGGTGATTGGAACATTGTTGGTGTGTTTGGGTCCATGTCTGAGACTAGCTAAGTTTAGATTTAAGACAGAAGATGACCGTCATTCCCCAACCCCCTATTTGGCCTTGTGCCACATTTTATACATATCGTATAAATAAATATTGTTTCTCTTCATTCATCTTTCCCCTCGCTGCCACGATGTAATCTTCAAGAACTCCCGTCTTAACTAATGCAGTCAGACGTTAAAGACCATTACCAACATTCACGCAGGTACGAACTCTAAAATCTCTTCTGAACAAGGTTTACAACTCACAATTCCTAACATGCTAAAGGAACTTTATTCTTCTAAACTACAGTTTAATAATTACTTCATCTTTATGAGCCCAGGTACAAATATTTCCAAATCTAAGAGATATAACTCTATCACACCTTCAGCTTATATGCTTGTACGCCAAACACTAATAAATTCAATTTTTATGTTTTTGAATCATTACATTCAGTTTTGTATTTTATATTACGTGTTATTTACGTCAAATATAAATTGCATTGCGTCCACGCATTGTCCTTAATCCCACCTTTCCTAGCCAAAGTTAAATGTATGTAGTACACACCCTTACATAATGGTGACAACCCGCTACAATATTGGTAACCCCGTCGCTACAAATTATTCACTAGGGGTCACTCTCTCTACACTATAAATACTGGGCGACTTCTTGCCTCGTTCTCTTTTTGTTATAGTGGAACACACCTATTCTATAGTTAATAGACTCTCCCACCTATAATAAGTAGGAATAGTAAGAGTAATGTGGGAGTCAGTCAGTCAGTCAATGCCGGGCGACCGTTAGTCAGGTACTAAAGTATCAGCGACCACAACTAGATTACTCTGCGTTATACCTATTATATCAAGTTCCTAACGTTTTGTACGTCGAACCTATTTTAGGACCGACTTGGTACAAATACAAGCCTCCACTGTGAAATCACTCCACAACACTTTTTCATTTCTTCATTTCAGCGAACACATCAACAATGTAAGCTCTCTTAGAAGATAACGTCTCCCCACTTGTGAGAAGAAGCCATGAACATTATACACACATACACGTACGTACGAACATTCACCAAAGAACAAAGAAATGTTCACACACACGCAAATGTTATTGTCTATGTCCATTGTAAAATTGTGTTGTTTAATACATATATTTGTTTATATATATATATATATATATATATATATATATCGGTCTTGTTTGTTTTCTCTTCATCTTCTCTCCCCGGTCATCTACAATCCTCCTAGTCACCATAAACACGGAGAAAATACTCTTTTTTGGCAGTGAGTACTTGACATCGTCTGTAATAACATCAGGCCGGCGATAGAACACCAGTCATCTTCGGAAACTGGGCTCTAAAGACAGAATGTCGGCCCTCTACTAAAAACTAATTGAGATCTGCTTCCTTGCATCAAGAAAATTCCTGTCGTCGGCATACGAACTCACTCACCTACAAAATTCGGATCTTCCGGCAGTTTCAAAAGCTCTGAAGAAATCTATGTGAGTGTTAACCCCTTAAGAACAATTTACTCAGTTACTCGCTTAAAGAACTTTTAGGCGCCCAGAGCCAGCCTTTTCTATGAACATTTTTCTTCCTTTAAATTAAAGGAATTTTCTTCTCCCTTTCTTTCTCTCGTATTTGCTTATATCCTTTTCTTTTTCGTGTATAAACATTTTCTTCTATGTTACACCCCGAGCAGTAGCTTGAGTCTTAATTCTTACGCCTAAGAGAGAGAATTGCCCGCTCTAATCTTTGAAGCCGTTGTTGCTTTTATCAATTCTGTCACATAACCATAACTCATTTCATGTAAGTAAGCCGAGACAAATATTCCCATAGTGTGCGCACATCAGTCATTTAAAGATTTAAGGCCAGCGATGAAGATGAGACATTTAAATTGGTTTTCTTTTCAGTTAGTGTCTGCAGCTGGAATTTTTCACATTCAAGATTAATGTAGACTGCGAAAGTTACATCGTCACTCGACTCTCTTTTCATTATTTTTAAACAGTTGTAACTGGTGTGAAAAAGAGACTGCTGAATACAAAAAAAATTCGGTTAACTGGTCAACAGTTTCTGTGAACGTTAAGGCACTTTGGGCAGGATACAATTTGTGAAACTTTCGTATTCTTTAGTTACTAACTTACGGAGCAAAAGTCTTGATTTCCACGCGTCCATCTTTGTGTGAAAAGTTGCGTTCAAAAGTGTCCCTCCAACGTTGAAACCACGAAGAAAAAATGGCGTTATTAGAAAAAACGTACTGGAACGGTGAAAGAGAGTTTGCTAGAAATTCTGGGCAGCCAGTTGAATTTGAAATTAAGTATATCAAAAATTTTCAAAATTTACCATGACAGCTCAAATAAAAAAAAAATAATCCTCGTCGCCAAATATGTTGTATCACCTGTTTTAATGACTCGATTTTGCTGTGTAACTTGGAGCAAGGAAAAAAGAATTGATAGAGATAAAACGGAGACATGTGTAGAAACAATAATAGATTTATTTGGTCACATATTAAATTCTTCCTCCTTGCCCAAGACTGAAAACTTCGCCTATTTTCCGAGAGAGTTATTTCCCTTGTGCCCCTAACATTTCCCCTTTTTAGAGTGATGGTAAGTTTTGTGTTTGGAGGTTTACTTGCGTCAGTTTGGTGGAATGTCGGACTGTAACTGACTTTCTAGTTTTCATCTATGTTCCACACTTGTTCTGATATTTTTTTTCCAGAGAGTTATGTCCCTTTTGGTCCTAACAGGATGTTTTTGAAAAATCTTCTGATAATTAATCCTACCTCGGTCCCATAATTATTGTGACATTTAGCACATGAAATGTGTATGAAAATGTATCAACTCTTATGGGACAGAGGTTGGATGTCTTTGAAAAATCTGATTATTAGTCCTACTCCTGTCCCATAATTATTGTGACATTTAGCACATGAAATGTGTATGAAAATGTATCAACACTTATAGGACAGATGTTGGATATCTTTGAAAAATCTTCTGATTATTATTCCTACTTCTGTCCCATAATTATTGTGACATTTAGCACATGAAATGTGTATGAAAATGTACCAACTCTTTTGGAACAGGTTGGATATCTGAAAAATGTAATTATCATTCTTACATCTGTCCTATAATTGTGACATTTAACATATGGAATCTATGTATAAGTGTACTATCCATTATGGGACAGTGATAAGAACAATTCTTAAGTCGAAAATATTTATTTTAAAATATTCTCTTTGATATTTTCCAATTTGAAACGGATGGAGAGTTAGAGTCAATGAAAGGGTCAGAAAAAAAAAACCAATAAATAAGAAAGTTTTAATCTTCATTGGCAGAGAAGTTCTGACCCACCTCATTCTCAAAAGAACCCACCCAAAAGAGCAAAGGTCACGAGCTAATGACAGGCAATTTTTGCTACCATTTCCTCTAATTTATCTTCATTTTCCTATGGCGTCTGCTGTACTGTTTCAAATGGTTTTAAATTATCAAATTTAAAACAAGAATCAGCAGATATTTTAAACGCTCTTCCCAATGTATCTTCCAAAGACCTCGCCTTCACTCCCAACACTGCAAATGCATGCCTGATGTAGCCAGAACTCTGCAATTATTAGTTGCAATCAGTTGCTGGTATTCTTTTTCTAAAATATACTTCTGAACTTTATGTAAGAATATTTCATATGCACAAACTCTGATATGTTGGTCACATGACACATTTCCGTGCTAAGTGACCGTTTAAAGAAGTGTGTGATGTTGAAAGCATTCTTCAAATTAACCAGCCCAGGATGCATTACAGAAGAAAACAGTGAGAGCCTGGGAATGATATCTAAGGACGGTTTAGAATAAAGCCGCCATTGTGAGGGCTTTAAGACAAGAATATCAATTTCATTTCAGCAAATCATACACACACACACACAAGCACTTACATAATTAAAAAAATATCAGGCACCTTTAACTATATCCTCCAAGAATCAGTTTAAATGGACAATTTTTTTTTCCATATATCGAAATTATTATTTTAAATGTTTACTTTTTCTTTCAATCCCATATTCCTTCAAGAGGTGAGTGATCATGGCTCTCCACAATTTCCTGTCCCTTGTAGATCTTAGAAAATTTTGTCTTTTTGCTATCTCTCCTAATCCCAGTTCTTCTAATCATTTACAGAATCTCGTTCTTCTATGTGCTGTGTCCATTCAGGAGGTGAATGATCATGGCTCTCCACAATTTCCTGTCCTTTGTAGCTCTTAGAAAATTTTGCTTTTTTGCTATGTCTCTTAATCCCAGTTCTGCCAACAAACTTATTCTTCTTCTATGTGCCATACCCCTTCAGGAGGTAAGTGTTCATGGCTCTCCACAATTTCCTGTCTTTTGTAGCTCTTAATAAATTTTGTCTTTTTGCAGTCAATTAATCCCAGTTCTGCCAACCATTTACACAATCTCATTCTTATTCTATGTGCTGTGTCCATTCAGGAGGTGATTGATCATGGCTCTCCACTATTTCCTGTCCTTTGTAGATCTTAGTAAATTTTGTCTTTTTGCTATATCTCTTAATCCCAGTTCTGCTAACAATCTCATGTTCTTCTATGTGCTGTGACACTTCAGGACGTTAGTGATCATGGCTCTCCACAATTTCCTGTCCCTTGTAGATCTTAGTAAATTTTGTCTTTTTGCTATCTCTCTTAATCCCAGTTCTGCCAACCATTTACACAATCTCATTCTTATTCTATGTACTGTGTCCATTCAGGAGGTGAGAGATCATGGCTCTCCACAATTTCCTTTCCCATGTAGATCTTAGTAAATTTGATGATGATGTAAATGAGATGGTTGGCAGAACTGGAATTCAGAGATTTAGCAAAAAACAAAATTTATTAAGAGCAACATAAATTTTGTCTTAATAAATTTTATCTTTTTGCTATCTCTTGTAATCCTTGTACTTAGGAGAGGATAGGTTATGCATTGTTTTTTTTCTTGAATTCAACATTTCCTGGGAGTGACAAATTTTGGAAGCCCTCCTTTATTATGTAACCTAGAAATTTCAACAGTCTCTTTCAGATATTAAGTGCAAGTGTCCTTTTTGTTTCTATTTTTGTTAGAACTTCTTCATTGCTCACATGTTCAATCCATGGAATTCTCAATATCCTTCTGTAAAACCATATTTCTTTTGTCTCAATTCATTTTTTCATCAGTGAGAAGATGCTATCACTGCTATACAGATAAGAGGATTGATAACAGTTCATTACTCTTTTCTTCTCTTATGAGAGCTGATTGATAAGTAAGGTCTCCAATTATATAGATAGAATAATTAAACTAATTAAGGTCTCCAATCATATAAAAAAGTTTTAGACCAGATAGAATAATGAAACTGGTATCAAAATGAAATCAATTTATTTCTCTTCAAAATGACATGGGCTGATTTGATAAGTCAGGTCTCCAATCCTATAAAAAAAGTTGTAGACCAGATAGAATAATGAAACTGGTATCAAAATGAAGTCAATTTATTTCTCTTCAAAATGACATTGGCTGATTGATAAGTAAGGTCTCCAATCCTATAAAACAAGTTTTAGACTAGATAGAATAATGAAGCAGGTATCAAAATGAAGTCAATTTATTTCTCTTCAAAATGACATTGGCTGATTGATAAGTAAGGTCTCCAATCCTATAAAACAAGTTTTAGACTAGATAGAATAATGAAGCAGGTATCAAAATGAAGTCAATTTATTTCTCTTCAAAATGACATGCACTGATTGATAAGTCAGGTCTCCAATCCTATAAAAAAAGTTTCAGACTAGATAGAATAATGAATCTGGTATCAAAATGAAATCAATTTATTTCTCTTCAAAATGACATGCGCTGATTGATAAGTAAGGTCTCCAATCCTATAAAACAAGTTTTAGACCAGACAGAATAATGAAACTGGTATCAAAATGAAGTCAATTTATTTCTCTTCAAAATGACATGGGCTGATTGATAAGTAAAGTCTTCAATCCTATAAAACAAGTTTCAGACCAGATAGAATAATGAATCTGTTATCAAAATGAAATCAATTTATTTCTCTTCAAAATGACATGCGCTGATTGATAAGTAAGGTCTTCAATCCTATAAAACAAGTTTTAGACCAGATAGAATAATGAAACTGATATCAAAATGAAGTCAATTTATTTCTCTTCAAAATGACATGGGCTGATTTGACTAGTAATGTCTTCAATCTTATAAAACAAGTTTTAGATCAGATAGAATGATGAAACTGGTATCAAAATGAAGTCAATTTATTTCTCTTCAAAATGACATGGGCTGATTTGATAAGTCAGGTCACCAATCATATAAAAAAAGTTTTAGACCAGATAGAATAATTAAACTAATTAAGGTCTCCAATCCTATAAAAAAAGTTTTAGACCAGATCGAATAATGAAACTGGTATCAAAATGAAGTCAATTTATTTCTTTTCAAAATGACATGGGCTGATTGATAAGTAAGGCCTCCAATTCTATAAAACAAGTTTCAGACCAGATAGAATAATGAATCTGGTATCAAAATGAAATCAATTTATTTCTCTTCAAAATGACATGCGCTGATTGATAAGTAAGGTCTCCAATCCTATAAAACAAGTTTTAGACCAGATAGAATAATGAAACTGGTATCAAAATGAAGTCAATTTATTTCTCTTCAAAATGACATGGGCTGATTGATAAGTAAAGTCTTCAATCCTATAAAACAAGTTTCAGACCAGATAGAATAATGAATCTGTTATCAAAATGAAATCAATTTATTTCTCCTCAAAATGACATGCCTTGATTGATAAGTAAGGTCTTCAATCCTATAAAACAAGTTTTAGACCAGATAGAATAATGAAACTGATATCAAAATGAAGTCAATTTATTTCTCCTCAAAATGACATGGGCTGATTGATAAGTAAGGTCTCCAATCCTATAAAACAAGATTTAGACCAGATAGAATAATGAAACTGGTATCAAAATAAAGTCAATTTATTTCTCTTCAAAATGACATGGGCTGATTGATAAGTCAGGTCTGCAATCCTATAAAACAAGTTTTAGACTAGATAGAATAATGAAACTGGTATCAAAATGAAGTAATTTATTTCTCTTCAAAATGACATGGGCTGATTGATAAGTAAAGTCTTCAATCCTATAAAACAAGTTTCAGACCAGATAGAATAATGAATCTGTTATCAAAATGAAATCAATTTATTTCTCTTCAAAATGACATGCGCTGATTGATAAGTAAGGTCTTCAATCCTATAAAACAAGTTTTAGACCAGATAGAATAATGAAACTGATATCAAAATGAAGTCAATTTATTTCTCTTCAAAATGACATGGGCTGATTTGATTAGTAATGTCTTCAATCTTATAAAACAAGTTTTAGATCAGATAGAATGATGAAACTGGTATCAAAATGAAGTCAATTTATTTCTCTTCAAAATGACATGGGCTGATTGATAAGTTTTAGATCAGATAGAATAATGAAACTGATATCAATATGAAGTCAATTTATTTCTCTTCAAAATGACATGGACTGATTGATAAGTAAGGTCTCCAATCCTATAAAACAAGTTTTAGACCAGATAGAATAATGAAACTGGTATCAAAATGAAGTCAATTTATTTCTTCTCAAAATGACATGGGCTGATTGATAAGTAAGGCCTCCAATTCTATAAAACAAGTTTCAGACTAGATAGAATAATGAATCTGGTATCAAAATGAAATCAATTTATTTCTCTTCAAAATGACATGGGCTGATTGATAAGTAAGGTCTCCAATCCTATAAAACAAGTTTTAGACCAGATAGAATAATGAAACTGCTATCAAAATAAAGTCAATTTATTTCTCTTCAAAATGACATGGGCTGATTGATAAGTAATGTCTCCAATCCTATAAAACAAGTTTTAGATCAGATAGAATAATGAAACTGATATCAATATGAAGTCAATTTATTTCTCTTCAAAATGACATGGACTGATTGATAAGTAATGTCTCCAATCCTGTAAAACAAGTTTTAGATCAAATAGAATAATGAAACTGCTATCAAAATAAAGTCAATTTATTTCTCTTCAAAATGACATGGGCTGATTGATAAGTAATGTCTCCAATCCTATAAAATAAGTTTTAGATCAAATAGAATAATGAAACTGCTATCAAAATAAAGTCAATTTATTTCTATTCAAAATGACATGGACTGATTGATAAGTAATGTCTCCAATCCTATAAAATAAGTTTTAGATCAAATAGAATAATGAAACTGCTATCAAAATAAAGTCAATTTATTTCTCTTCAAAATGACATGGACTGATTGATAAGTAAGGTCTCCAATCCTATAAAACAAGTTTCAGACCAGATAGAATAATGAAACTGGTATGAAAATGAAATCAATTTATTTCTCTTCAAAATGACATGGGCTGATTGATAAGTAAGGTCTCCAATCCTATAAAACAAGTTTCAGACCAGATAGAATAATGAAACTGGTATGAAAATGAAATCAATTTATTTCTCTTCAAAATGACATGCGCTGATTGATAAGTTAGGTCTCCAATCCTATAAAACAAGTTTCAGACCAGATAGAATAATGAAACTGGTATGAAAATGAAATCAATTTATTTCTCTTCAAAATGACATGGGCTGATTGATAAGTAAGGTCTCCAATCCTATAAAACAAGTTTCAGACCAGATAGAATAATGAAACTGGTATGAAAATGAAATCAATTTATTTCTCTTCAAAATGACATGGGCTGATTGATAAGTAAGGTATCCAATCCTATAAAACAAGTTTCAGACCAGATAGAATAATGAAACTGGTATGAAAATGAAATCAATTTATTTCTCTTCAAAATGACATGGGCTGATTGATAAGTAAGGTATCCAATCCTATAAAACAAGTTTCAGACCAGATAGAATAATGAAACTGGTATCAAAATGAAGTCAATTTATTTCTCTTCAAAATGACATGGGCTGATTGATAAGTAAGGTTTCCAATCCTATAGACATTTAACAGTCATTACATGCTGAAACATTGTTTACCCATATGATCACTAAAGTTAAGCAATGTTGAACCTGGTTGGCACTGCGATGGGTGACCACTTGGGAATACTAGGTGCTGTAAGCTTGGATCTACACGTTGCATAATGGATAATGGCTGGGAATTATTAATTGGGCAGCTGAGTTCTAATTCCAATTGGGTTCATTATATTCACTTATGAGCAAATAACCTTGCAAAATTTAAAAATCAAATAAATATTGCCGTATGATTTTTTAAAAAAATCATCAGAAATTATCAAGAATTAATCGAACTGATTTTGTTGGCATTTTTTTTAATCAAATTTTGAGTACGGTTTTGTAAATTCTTAAGACACTCAACTGAGATGAAATATTAGAATGGCTTTAGTTCAGATAACTTAAAAAATTATTTGGACGATTTCAATTTTTCTCTTCACTGACAGCAGTGTTCGAATTCCAGTCAAGTTTATTACATTCATATCTGCATAAATTCCCTTGGGAAGGCTAAGAATCTATCTCTTCTCCTCTCACAGCTATGGATTAAATAGTAAGACTTGTACCTGAAAAAATCATTGTCATTTTCAAAAAATTGCTAATTCAATATTCACTTGTAAAAAAAATGGATTATTCTTTCAATCCAACATATGTCTTGGATTTAAAAGGGTTGATAAACTGTAAAAAACAAACCAATTTAATTTTTCTCTTCATTTCAAGTCCAGATAATTAATGGATGGATAATCAAAGAAATACTGCATGATCTTAGGAATAAATGTAAATTGATTTCAATTTTTTTATTTCTTTTAATATTTTTTCGACTCCTTTGAATTAATATACATATTTTTGTAAATACAAATGATTTATTTAACAGATATATCCATGATTTCTTTATTTTTATTTTATTATTGTTTAGAATTATATTCAAATTTTTAATATAAAAAAACTATTTACACTATTTACATTGTTCAGACTGTTGTTGTTATCTATATTGTCATATTCACAATGTTTTGGTCGTTGTACACTCTGGCCTTTTTAAGATGATATTAGTTGAAATGTTCTTTCATCTGAATAAGGCATACAATGACTGAAACATCATGAAAATGGCAATAAAGATGAGGACAACAGTAAAAAAAATGTAAATAGTTACAATAGATCATTTCAGAAATATAGACAGATTAAAAAACACGTGGAGAACTGAATTTTCTACAATTTAAATGTATGTTGTTTGCATTACGACAATGAAGAAATTATCAAGAATTAATTGAAGTAATTTTGCCGGCATTTTTTTTATCAAACTTTGAGTATGGTTTCGTAAATTCTCAAAATACTCATCTGAGATTAATATTAGAATATTAGTTAGAATAACTTAAAAAATGTCTGTATGATTTCAATTTTTGTCTTCAATTCACATCCAAATAATAGAATTCTGGAAAAACAAGATACAGAAAACTGAAGAAGTACCGTGTTATTTCTACTAATACTAATAATGTAATAATAATAATTAGTTTTAACCCATGAACAATTCACGATTTTCCTATTTGAATTTTCTGATTAAACTTAATTCTTAAGTTAATGATTGAGTAAGGTCATGGCAAGTTCTATGACAATAAAATATCCATAGAAATTCACCTATCATGTTGTTAAATATTTCAGTTTAACAACTTTAACAAAATATTGTAATAACAATAATAAATGTGAATGCTGGTCGTTATTTTAAGAAGTAAGGGGGTACAAATGAAAAGATTTGAAATTCACAACTTTTTCCATTTCACTGAAACAGCCGTCAAACATTTCTATCTCCACTTCTTTCTTTCATTTTCTCAATGAAACCACATAGCGTATTTCTTTTGTTTTTCTATGCAATCAGAATTGCATAGTCCATTACTTATTAACTTTTAGCAGGAGACCTTCAACCCTTCCATCAACCCTTCTTTCTTTCATTTTCTCATTGAAATCAAGTAGCATCTTTGATATATTTTTTTGTCCTGTCACACTCAAACAAAATGGAATAGTTCATTACTTATGAGCTATTAGCAGTAGATATTAAAAACGTTTATCAACCCTTCTCTCTTTCTTTCATTCATTCATTTTCTCACTGAACTCAAGTAGCATATGTCTTTTGTTTTTCTACACAATCAAAATGGAATAGTCCATTATTTATGAGGTATTGGCAGGGTGCAACGGTCATAGAAACTAACTGAGGAACAAGTAGAATTATTATATGATAATCATAGTAATATTAGGTTGGTGCAAAAATAACGTCATTTTCTCACATAGTAACATATGTGAGAAAACGACATTACTTTTGCACCAACCTAATTGTAAAAATAACAACAATGATATTATTTCTGGTAATAATTTGTGCACTTCAAATACCACCCAGAAACTTGAAAGAGTGCTTGCTGAAAATTGAAATTGGGTGTTATGGCTGTTGAAGTTCAACCTGGGCAATACCCTCCTCTTTCTCTCCCTTTTCAACATTTTCCAATGTGTTTATAAATTCTAGAATACTCTGGCTACTAAGGTGTTCATATCCTCGGCCGTCTGCATTGAACCAATCATTTATATCTGCGATAATTTAAATGCATGTTCTTTGTATGAAAACAATGAGGAAATTAGCAAGAATTACTTGAACTGATTTTATCAGCATCCTTTTTATTAAATGACAAGACTGAGATGAAATATTAGAATGGCTTTTATTCGCTACCTTCTTGGTCTCATGTTTTCCACTGTGCTGAGGTGAAACAACTACATTGAATCAATAGCTGCATCTACTGCAAGGAAAGTTGGTTCTCTGTGTCGCACCAGGAGGTTTTTCTCATCTGAGTTCATCCTTCAAATCTACAAATCTTGAGGTTCTTGACAAAATCCAAAGTCGGATATGCAATGTGATAGATCCTGACCTGGCATCTCATCTACAGTCACTTTCTCACAGATGTGATGTGGCTTCCCTCTGTCTTTTCTACAAATATTTTCATGGCAACTGCTCTGACAAGCTACTTTCATTGGTACCCCAACTGCATGAATTTAAGCATGCTATAAGGTTGGCATCTGGGTCCCACCCTTTTACTGTCGGAAAAGTTAAATGTAACCACCTCTTCTAATCCAACAGCTTCTTATCTTGGACTTGCCAACAGTGGAACTCCCTTCCTCCTACTTGCTTTCCTAAGAACTATAATCTTCAAATATTCAAATGTAATGTCAATCGACATCTTCTGATGCCTTCATCTTGATGCATGTCCTTTTTTTTTACTCTTTCCTCATACACCCCTCTTTATTCTTATTTTCACTCTCTGTAACTCCTTAAATGCTGGTGGCACTCCCACCTTGCTTAGGACAAAATGCTTAAAAAAAGAAAAGAAAAATGTTCAGATGATTTCAGTTTTTCTCTTCACTTGATGTTGGATGTGAGGGTGGTGTAATCAATAGCTAGCTCAGTATGAATTAAGTTCATTACATTTACTTTTGTACAAATCCCCTTAGTAAGGTTATAATTTCATCTTTTCTCCTCTCCCCAACTATGGATTAAATAATAGAATTTTAACCTAGAAAACTCATTGTTATTTTCCAAAAATTGTCTATTCAATATTCACTCACAAAACAAGATTATTCTTACAATTCAACAGATGCTTTGACTTTAAAAAGGTTAATAAACCCCCTAGAAACAAACCATTTCATGTTCAGATAATCAAAGCCTGGAAAATTAATGTACAGATGATCAAAATAGTACTGTATATAGTTTAATTGCTGGTCACAATTACTCAAAGCCGACCTCAGATGAATACAAGGATTGTTTCTTGTCTTTTACTTATAGATTGTATTTGCTTGACCCAGACTGTGATAATCTTGCAATAGGAAGTCGACATTGAAATGCCATTTCTCTGATTGTTACTTGCCTCTGTCTGCCAGTCAAGTCTGAACATGCAGAGACCTCCACAGCTACGGAGCCTAACATTGGCTCTGTTTTTATTACTCAGCCTTTGTTCACTTGTTTTATTCTTGCCTTCAAATCTTCTAAGATTACAAAGTTTAATTTTCTTTTGTGACTGGGCAATTATCAGAGATAATGGAAGATTTTATTCAATTGAGAGTAAACAGTGAGTGAAATTGATGTCAGTTACTTTTATAATTCACTAGTCAACAGTAGTTATCCAACCACAGATTAGATTAGACGATGAGAATAAATTTTAAAAAAAACTGACATAATTGTTGAAAAAGGATAAAAATGGGGAGAAAAATAAGATTTAAATGTACATTGTTCCATGTGTGTGTCTTTCAATGTTCAAGTACAGTCATATTGAGATGGCTTCTTCTTCTGTGATACGTCTGTCTGTGTGTCAAATATGCAATACAGTAAGTAAGATCAGGTGCCTGGCTCAGAAATACTTAACAAACTAATGTTACTAGATGATAAGCTCAATGCTAGCAAATTGTTATGGTAATTTGCCCATGCACGCATGGACTTTCCCAGGCTATAAATAAGAGCAGGTACTGTTTTTTGGTGAGGGGAGTTTCCTGCAGTCAGCTCTGGCAGTCAGACCAAACATTCTTGCTGTAACACTCTCATTTGGATATGTTTTTATTACTGTTTCTGTTAATATATTTGTTTAACTCAATTCCTCTCTCATGTCATTATTTCTGGCCCTAACCAGGCCACAACACAAAGTGAGTTTATGACATGGGCAATAATGATTTGTTGATTGATTGATTTGTTTTTTACAGCTTATCAACCCATTGCAGGTTAATTAATGCCAGAAAATATTTTTTTAGATTGTAAGAATTTTTTTGAAGATAATAACTGTTTAGTGTTACTAGTCTTACTAATTAACCCATAGCTTGGGGGAAAGGTGAATTCATACCATTCCCAAGGATGAGTGTGAGTGAGTATAACGAATGTAATGGGAATTTGAACTCGGCTCTCTGATTAACAATTCCGAACCATTATTCATTAAGCCTATCTGCACATCTTAGCTTACAGCACATGGTATTCTCAAGCGGTCACCCATGTTGGTTCTGACCAGTCTCAACATTGTTTAACTTCGGTGATTGTTTCCTGTCTTTTGTTTACCATCTCTTTGTTTCTGTTGTGTCATCTATTCACACAATCTTCAAGTGAATATAACAAACCCAGCTGGAATTAGAACTCCACTCTCTGGTTAACAAATCTGAGCCATTATTCATTATACCACATCCATGATTGCAGCACCTGGTATCCCAAGTAGTCACCCATCTAGGTACTGACTAGGTTTGATGTTGCTTAACTTCAGTGATCTTACAAGGACCAGTGTTTCAACACTTTTCAAACAAAAGGGAAAGAAATCACAAAAAGAAAAATGACAGATATAGACCTACACAAAAACCTAAAGTGCTCTATGACTCAAGAAATTAGACTAAGACAGAACAGTAATATGCTCTGGCCTTCTTCAGGTTATATCTATTGGAATTTCAAAGTGAGCTCTTTATTTATTTACATTGTTGCCCTCATCATCATTGTCGTGTTCCTGATGTTTTGGTCATTGTACCACTCCAACCTACTTCAAGTGATTGGAATTTCAAACTGACCCCATTATTTCATCCACAAGAGTATATTGTTCTAGTTCCACATGCCATGCCTCTTCCGGCTGTCTCAGTTATCTCCTTTTAACTCAACTCTCCAAGTTCACCACTGTCCTCAAGGCACATGGCCCAGTGAATAAAAGTGTTGGTTGGATCCAGTGACTTGACTCAAACAAGACCGATAAGGTACTTTTGTTTAGTTTTTTTTATTGTTTTTCCTTTATGCATACAAGTGTCCATTTTCCTGACAATTTTTAAATTCACTATGTAAAGATTGTCTCAAAATGTGTGAGTTCTAAAACTTTTAGTCGTTTTCAATTTTAGAACATTTTTTGTTCATAAACTCTTGAACAATTGTTACATTTACTAAATTCAGGAAAGACACTTGTACATATACAAGAAAAATATAATAAAAAAATTACTAAAAAGTAGTACTTGTCAGTCTTATTCAACAAAATGTTTTGATTAGTGTAGCTTGTTCAACATTTTCATTTCCAGTGGTAGTAATAATAGTAGCAGTAGCAGTCTTAGATTGTTGGCAAAGTAATTCACTTCTTCATACTTATATCAACAAAATATGTTAGCGAGCGTTTGGTTCCAATTCTCTGACGTCACTCCCAATCTCCGACATCTCTCTCCAGCTCAACGGCAGAACAGCCAACCACTCTTTCAACAGATTTCTGTGCGCGTTCATATAGATAAGCCTGGCTGATCACAAATTGACCCTTGGTCTGCACACGATTATCAAGAGTGTCGCTGTCAACCCAAAACCATGAGGGTTTCAAAGTTCTCATAGCCTGAGTAAGCTCTATTTCAATTTTAACCGACAAAAGTTATGTCGATCATTTTTCACTGTCTTTTCTAATGACCCAATTCCAAAGGGGCAGGATCAGGTTCCCCTCAGTAAACAAAATTGTTCTGATCTAATTTCACTGTTCAAATCCACTCCAATTTTAATAAAAAAATAAAATATATATGTGTGTGGGTGTTTGTGTGTTTCCCAAACTCTGTCCATCACACTGAGATATCAAAACAGATAGCTACACACCTGCAGTGAATTGAGAATTCATTTCTAAAATCAATCCATTTTCAGGCGGAATGAGCTTACGTCTAGTTGTATGCATAGAAAAATGTTTCTCTTAAAATATTGTAATACTGGATAATTTACTTTTGGTCTAAATTTAATTCTGTTGGCCTTCATTTTAGGGCTTACACTGATCAACTCCCTTTGACCATTTAAATGTACCTTTAGAGCTGCATCCCACATTCAAATTTTAAATGTGATTCAATTCTTTTTTTTTCTTGACTCATACCTGCACCAAATTTCCTGCACTTAAAAACCCTAGTATTGTTTTGTACTATTTTAATTTTGAACTATGAATCAGCGTTTCTCCTATGAATATCTGTATATATTTTTTTAAATAAACAATATGCTATATCTTGTGCCCAATGAGTTGGGTAACCAACGAAACTTAAGTCGCACAACAAACATAGGTATATGTGTATTTATTAATATATTTCTTAACACATCAAGCACTATTATGTCTACACCTCTTGGAAAAATTTGGTAATTATTTATTTGCTTACCTATGCATGCACACTTGAACACATGTATACGGTTGTTAATATCTAGTTATTTCATTTACCTAACCCTATATATACGAGTTCAATTTCCAGTCAAATCCATTACATTCACTTACGAGCTAATACCCTTGGGAAAGGTGTGAATCCTCTTCTCCCTCCAGCTATGGGTAAATAGCAGGATAGAATGGGTTCTATAGCCTTGGATGGCAACTGGTCGAGGAGAAGGACAACTCTGAATTCAAAACTTGCTGAGAGCTATTTGCGGACCTTGTGGCATGTAGTCCACCAGGTTTCTGCATTCGACCCTTCAAAAAGGGTGGTTGGTTCTGCACAAAACCTTCACCACTATTAGTGAATCATGTATGCTGGTGTCTGGCTGTTGGTTCCTAGGAACTGAGCTGCTTGACCTTTATATGTCAAATATGATGGGAGAGTCCACTATATGTAATATATGATTTCAAAAGGAGTCTGTCGGTAGATTCTCCTGAACAATTCAAGATTGCATCAATGTTAACCATTCATCAGAATTATTAATATAAAATGTCAAAGCAATAATGTTTATATGAACTATGGAATATCATTTGGGAAGAAGAGACTGTTCATTTAATCGTGAAGGGGGAGAGGTCAGTAATCAGGTTGTATTCTAAGTTACCAACACCACGAGTTTTTGTCACTACAAACCGTGTTTATTTAAGCGTGTGTTTGTGCAAAAACATTCAAAGTTGAAGTTGGAATTGGAGCTGGGTGAAGTGAATTGACAAGCAGTCGACCAGAGAGAGAGAGAGAGAGAGAGAGAGGCAGTGAGAGTGAAAGCATCCGCTTGCTGCTGTAATAAGGGAGGAAGTGAACTCGACTTATCTGCAATATTAGCGCAATACTACCAGTGATCTCCCCTTATATCCTGATCATACTTATTATAAAACACAGGTTGTGTGTGTGTATGTCTCTGTTCGTTTATATATTGGATCGGATTTCCTATATTTTTCAACTGATTTCAACAAAACTCCACAGGACTACGTAAAATTACCTTGCAGTGGTTCTGACAGCACCAAAAATTGGAAAAACAATTGTTTTTGCACAAAATCAATTTGAAAACATGATTAAGAGGCATCGCTGTCGCGAGAATGAAAGGTGGACAACTCATATCGAGTTATACTTATAAAACCCAGGTTGTTTGTGTGTGTGTGTGTGTGTGTTTATATAGGAGATCGGATTCCCTACATATTTCAACCGATTTCAACAAAACTTCACTTTTTTTTTTTGGCAGGTAGTGTTTCTTATTGTCTTGCACACTTTTTTCTTTATTTTTACATTCAAAATGCTTTAAAAATTCCATTTACAAGACAATTGTTTATAATAAAATTCTATTCAATCGGTAGACTCAGATTGAAAACAATGTTTTTGTTTGAGTTTGACCAATTTGTAAAAAAAACAAAAAAAAAAATAAAAAAAACTAATTAAGACATGCGTGTCCGTCAACCTTAAACAATAATCTTTGTCAATTTTATTTTTCAGTCTTTATGATGGTCGATACTTGATCTATCTCTTACTCTTACATCCCCGGGCAACGCCGGGCTCTCCTGCTAGTAATGAAATAATTATGACAACTACTAAGAGCAAAAAAGGTGAACCTGAAAACTATTTCTCTCCTTTCAGAATTATTTGCAATATTTGTTTTTTTTTCTGGACTTTATTTCATGAACACTACTTGTAAAAGAAGCATTATTCTTTTTGTACCAATTTTTTCCTTATATACATAAATTTTTCTTTGGATCCAAATCAACTTGTTCATATTTGATTTTTCTGCTTGGCTCGATTCTTGCCCCAACAAACTTGCAGGTAGACCAGCCGAATCTCCCAGGATCTACGATTTGGTAATTGCTCTCCAGGATCAAAAAAAAAAAAAAAAAAAAATCATTTGGCTGGAAAGTGGAATTGAATCGACATTGTGAATCGAAGACTTTGATTGAACCTGTAATACTGGACTAAAACAGGACCAATGGACGGTCTTGTCGAGTACATCGATCCAGTGGAGTCAGGATAGGTGTTACAGAAACAGTAGAAAATAAAATTTCAAGTTATATGAAAGACATTTTTGGCAAAGTTCAACCTTTGTACCTGTAAAGAAAATGGTGTAAAAAGAACTGTTTTCCCTTGACACCACGATTACTGTAAACACCCTTCACTCCCTCAGCAATGTTTATCGTTTTAAAGTGATGATTAGAGTTTTAATAAAACCTAAACATATGAAAGTGGATTTATACATTTTCTTTATTTCTAAGAATTGGTAACAAAAATATTAAACACTGTTTATTAGATTATTTAATCAGTTGGCAGATTTTTGAGGCATTTTTTAAAAAAAGTAACGATTTAAAACTTTTTCAAAATGATTTGCAAAAAAAAAAAAAAAAAAAAAAAAAAAAAAAAAGAGTTGGGTGTGGGGTAACCTAAATTGCCAGAGTGTAAGCCTTTGGATTTCTATGGATTAGGAATCTTTCATTCTAAATCATGATTATAAAGAAGTAATTAAAGATCTAGAATAATCCAGTGAAATAAATCAAGCAATGTTTAACATCAACTTCAGATTTTTCTTGTTTTAAAAGTTTGAATAAGTTTTTCACATTAAACATTATGGATGAATAAATAGCGGAATTTTTTATAGTGTTTTTAATTTTTTTATGTGCAAGTACAAATTCATGGATTTGGATGTTAAAGTGTAATTTTTTTTTAAAATTTTGAATGAGTTACAAATTAAACTAAGCACAACTGATTATTAAAGGAAGAAAGATTTTTGGGTTTTGACGTCATTCTGTTTTTTTTTCTTTCTTTAACATCCAAATCCATGAATTTGTCTTGCACATAAAAAAATTAAACACTATAAAAATTCGCTATTTATTCATCCATAATGTTGAATGTGTTAAAATTATTCAAACTTTTAAACAAGAAAAATCTGAAGTTGATGTTAAACATTGTTGATTTATTTAAGATGGAATCATCTATTATGACATTTCTTTAATTTGTATTTAGATACATTGGATTTATTCTCAATTTTTCTAGAATTGTTCACCGATATTGCATATGATCCATTAATTAAGTTACAATAAAATTTGTATTTTATATGAATATTACCTGATGAAAATTGAGATTTAGCAGAGGTGGCGATTACAGGACTCTTGCACTGGCCCCAAGGGAGTGAAATAAGTTTACAATAATAGTAGTCTCAAAGGAATAACCATACTTTTGACTGTTTTTTTTTTTTTTTGCAGGCATGAAGGTTAAACATTGCCGACATTTTGAAATAAGAAACAAAATCCATCATATAAAGAAGCAGTATAAAAATATTTATTTAAACCAGCAACATGAGAAGGAGAGAGAGAGAGAGAGAGAGAGAGAGAGAGAGACTGAGAGAGAGACTGGTTTGATAATAGCTTGAAAATTTCATACACAAGTTTCACTGGAAAAATATGAAAAAACTCAAGATGCTTTTTATTCTTTACAGCAAGAATTGGAGCAGTCATTCCCAAAGTTTTATTTTTGTCACAAACATCACAGCCACAAAAATAAACTGAAGTTATTAAACTATCTCACCGGGTACAAAGATGCGCACACACACTTGTATAAGAGAAACAGACATGAATGTAATTTTATAAAACAGAATTAAATCTTGCAAGAAGACATTGTTATGAATTCAGATAGAAAGAAATAAGGCCGTCAGAATAAAAGAGAAAGCTTATGGATTTATATATATATATATATATATATATATATATATATATATATATATATATATATATATATATGAGATAATGATATATATTTTTATATGTTAAGAACAATATTGGAGAAAAATGCATGACAAATTGAAGAAAGTTTTCTTGTGACACGTTTCGTCTTTTTGAACTTCAGACTAAATTCATTATGTTGGTGTAACTACATATGCGCACGAACAAGGGATGCTGGGAATTTTAAAATTTTAAACCAACACAATTTGAAAAATTTAATAAAAAATTGATTGACAGAACTTGCCTATATTATTTAACCAAACGTTTATTATATATATATATATTATTATTTAATTACATTTGTAGTGCTACTTAAAGTTTTATTGCTTTACCAACTCAGTGCCTGATGCATTGGTAAATCCACAAAACTAATTTGTACTATGAATGTAGGTATATGTATATTTATATATACTTAGCTCTAACTACATTGTGTACACCTTAAATTAATTAAATATTTATTCACTTTCCTGTATATACACACTAACACACATATATAGTTACTAATATCTAATTATTTGGTTTATATCCACACACACACACACACACACATGTGTGTGTGTGTATGTAGGTATGCCTCTCACAGATTTGATGTTCCCATAAGGTCTTAAATAGTTAACAAGAATTTGGAAATTTTACTTGGTTTATATGCTAAATATTGCTGTTGAAAATATTTTTTTAAAAAATGTCCCCCCAGCTCAGGTTTACACAGCTAGGACCTACCATACTATTCTCTTTGTATTCCTTTGGTAAGGAGAAAGTTCTTCTTGGACAGCTTCTTTCCCAGAGCTTACTTTGTTGAACTACCATAAGGATGCTTCACTGACCATTACACTAACCTCTTCAAATCTGGGGTCAACCAATCAATATCTATTCTACAACATATCCCCATAATATGCACTTCTTATGGCTTTCTTGAGTGCCTCTTGGACATTGTGTTGGGTGAACTAAAACAAAAAAAAAGAAAAAAAGGTTCTTGCCTCAACCCACTTTCCAAAATTTGGAGACCTTTTAGTCAGGCTGAGAACTTTTCTGCACCCCAGCTGTAAATTGATTGCTTAAAATATGCTACATTTTCAAGAGAAGATTGCTCAATCCTGGGGATAAATCAATATAGATGTAATGTAGTCATAAAAATCATTGATTTTTATGTTGGCTCTCAAACATGGAACAGACTGTCACCACTCAGTGTTAGCTTTCTAATCAACTGAAGATCATGAGAGCGACCCAAGCTGCCCTTTGTTGAGTGTTAATATTGTGAAATGTTTTTTGCTCTGTCTAAATAGTCTAGATGTTGAGCATTAATTTGCTGAATCGGTGCTTGTTTGTAGCAGTGAACTACAGGAGTGAATAAATGTCTGAAAAAAAAAAAAAAAAAAAAGAAAAGAAAAGTATTTTAGCTGTAGTTTCATTTGTTTTTTATTGTTAATTTTGGTCAGTGTTGTGTTGGTTAACCATGGGTATATAGTACCCTGCGCAAATTTTCCTATTTTAAATTACAATTTTCAGTACCTGATTTTCCTACCTAAATAACATGTTTTCAGGTCCAATTAATGTTAAATCAAAGTACAAAGTTTGAAGTGCCTGCATATAAAATATTTCAAATAAAGATTTATATTTAATATTTTTTTTTTGATATTTTCAAAATTGGGTATGATATACCCATGGTTAGTAGTGGTGTAACTTTAATTGATGGTTAGTGGTCTAGGATTAAACGGCCTCTTTCAAGTTGTTTTTAATATATAAGATATAAGTGTGTGTGTGTGTATATATATATATATATATATATATATATGAAAAGATTACTTAACTTTTAAATATCAATTTTATTCTGACTTTGAAATTACTTAGTAAAATTTCCAGTCTTCGGGAGTGAAGACTTGAAATTTTACCAAGAAACTTCAAAGTCAGAGTAAAATTGATATATATAATAATTATAATATGTCATACACATATAGCGTTGGTATTAATAAAACAGTGCTCAATGTAATAAAACAGAGCTATTAAGTACATATTAATGAATATACATATTATCCCTCACACACATAAATATATATATATATATATATATATATATATATATATATATATTATATTTTAATGGCATATAAAATGTATTATTTTTGTCTTCTTGCAAAACTCGGAACTGATACAATGAAACTCAAATTTGGATGTATGGAATCCCCTTGCTGGGGTCTTGGGCAGGCTCTTGAAAATTTCCATCAATTTTATTTTTTGATCACATCTCATGAAAAAAATTAAAATAGGTTCTGTATGTCAGAAAATCCAGAAAAAGAATATGAGGTGCTACTGAAAAGAATTTGTGGAATTTAAAACAGAGCAAACAAAAACTAAATGTTGTATATCTATTTACTGCTACCTTTTCTAAGATCACTATCAAGGTCTTCAGTGTTAGAGGAATTCCTAGACTCCACCATAATTCCCCAAATCTTTGGGTAGCACATAAATTCTTTTCTTCTTAAAATGCACAAAACAAAAATTACTGAAACTTTAAACATAAAATGTGTTTGTAATGAGTTTTCTTATTCAAATTTATGGGGGGAAAAAAAAAAAAATTTAAAACAATATGTTTATATTTAGCAGCAAAGGTCACTGGGTGTTTTTTGTAATACATGAATTGGCAATTCTATAGAATAGCACCGCTCAAAGAAATAAAAATATTTTTTAATTATTATAATTTTTATTTTTTGCATATACCTTGTTTAAGATGGAGATTTTTATGAAAAAAAAAATAGTTTTACAAATTTTCTAGGATCTTACAGGGCAGTTCAGTTTGCTATGTAAATTCATTATAAATCATGGCTGTTTTGAAATTATTTGAAATTTTATATGTAGGTATTATTTTAACACAACAAAAGAGAAATGTAAGGAAAAATATGCTTTAAATAATATAAATATTAACTGTACTTTTTAGAATTTTAACTTGAAATTATTTGAAATTTTGTAAATAAAAATATGCTTTATCATATAGTATGGTCACTTTTTTTCTTCTGCTTGTGTAGAGGGATCAATTTAAAATGAATTTACATTGTAAATTGAATCTCCTCTTCAAACTTAGAAATGTTTATTGTATTATATTTGTGATCTGGAGTGCATATTGGAGTATGAAAACAAAATTTCTTGGAGAGGTGTTTCTGTAGAAATAATTGTGAATTTCATATAACAAAAAAAGTTAAAAAAAAAAAAAAAAAAAAAGTAAGAGAGAGAGAGAGAGAGAGAAAAAAAAGGGGAAAAGAAAAGAAAACAGAAAAAGGAAAAAGAAAATGGAAAGAAAAAGGAAAGAAAAAGAGGAAAGAAAGAAGAAAAAGAAAAGAAAAAGAAAAGAAAAAAAGAAAAAAAAAGAAAAAAAGAAAAAAAAAGAAAAAAAAAGAAAAAAAGAAAAAAAAAGAAAAAAAGAAAAAAAAAGAAAAGAAAAAAAACCACTTGACACTATAACAAATGTTAGCAAATCAATAATTTTTTTGTTTACAAATTTTTTTTTATCAATTATTTAAAAATAATTTCCCTGGGTAAAGAATGAAGGATGGAAGTATTCAATATCTATCAACAAAAGTCTTTAGAAATGGAAGGAAAAACTTCAGGAGTGAAAATCTTAATGTTCCCTAAAAATCAACAAATAAAAAAAATCCAGGGAATCTTGGGATTTTCATTATACAAATTGAATTACAATTGAAAAGATTAAAAAAAAAAAAAAAAAAAAAAGCTTTGATATTCATCCGGCAGATTCTTGTTTTCATTGAGGAAATATCTCTCAAAGAACAGCAGTATTTCCACATTCCCTGGCAGATAAGAAGCACTTATGATTTGGCAAGAAATATTTCTTTAATATTTTAGCATTATTATGATCTGTAATCATAATTTAATCATATAAGATCATATTTATCTCTAAGGTCATCAGAGAACGAGTGTATCAAATGGTGTTTAAACCATTTAAATTTGAACAGTTGTCCTCATCTTTGTTGTTATTATCACAACATTTCAGCCATTTTGAGCTTTGGTCAATATCAGATAGAAATTGATTTGGGTAACTTACAGGGAATTCCGAACTGAGCCATTTATTTAATCTCAGGGGCTGACCGTTTTCATTCCACTGCTCATGTCTTGAGAAAAAGAACAATATACCCCCTGTGGATGAAATAAAGAGATCAGGTTAGAATTCTCTGTAGGTTACCCAGATCGATATACACCTGATGAAGGCTGGAGAGCTCAACAGCCGAAACATTGTGATAACAACAAAGATGAGGACAATAGTTCAAATGTAAATAAGGATAACACCTCATCCCAGAAATTCAGACAATAAGCTGTTCAGGTATTAATCTAGTACAGTGTAACCCAGATATAAGAGAGTTGTTGGGACCGGAGAAGAAGTCTCTTATATCCGTGTTTCTCTTATATCCGGGTTTGGTCTATTTTATATACATTAACACAGGCTCTAATTTGGGACCTGAGAAAATCTCTTATATCCGGGTTACACTGTAGTGATAATCATTAGGGTATCAGAAAAAAAGGCCATTTTTGGAAAGGAATTTTTATTTAGAAAAAAAGTTTGCTGTGTGTGCATTAGCTAATCGATGAAGATCTGTTCAAAGGATTTATCTTGTTACCAGTGTAATATTTTTTAATCATTTCCCCTCAAGCAAGGCAATAAAGCCACTAAGATGCAATGGGTTACTGAATGTGAAAGAACATTATTAAGGAGAAAGAACAATAAAAAAAAAAAAATAGGAAGAAAGATAATAATTGACATTGCATTTAAATTTTTGAAGATCAAAGTTCGCTGGGAAGCATGGAGAAGCGTGAGAGAAGAAACTGTTAGCATAAAACTAACGGTTGCATCTAGCCATTTCAATTGCAAAATGATGAGACCTTTGACCAATCTTGTATGGCACTTAAATTCACAAAGACTAGGCACCAAGTGGTACTATAAAGTTTAGGTACCAAAGAGAAATTTAGAAATTTTAGAGTCGGTCGCAAGATCAGAACATTTGAAGTTTTCTTCATCAGTTGATTATTGTAACTATAGTTTTATTATTGGGCATTTCAAAAACTACATGCTTTCAAATGTGTTAAATTCTAGTAATTTTATGTGTTTTCTTAACTGCTATCAATTTGTGCCATTATATATATTTAAATATATATATATTTAAGACATTTTTTATGTTTATACTTACTTTTTATAGATACACATATTTAAGTAAATGCTCTGTTTATAATAAACAGTATTAACAACATTTACCAGCCTGAATGTCTGAGAAATTTTTATAGAAAATATGTGTCCTCTGACAGGAATCGAACCTGTATCCTATACGGAACCATCATATAGACTGACGTGCTTTTACCGATTTTGCCACAGAAGAGCGTTTCGTTTGGCAAAGTTGATTTTACTGTTTTTAAAAATTTCTCGGACATTCAGGTCGGTAAATGTTGTTTAATACTGTTTATTATAAACAGAGTATTTACTTAAATATTTGTATCTATAAAAAGAATGTATAAATATAAAAATGTCTTAAATAATTGTCGAACTTTGTCCATTTCATAATGTGTGACGTCATTTGTTTATATTTGGATATGCATTGAGCAGATATGAATGTACGAGAGAAAATCATAGAGAATTGTGTTTAAAAACAGTAAAATTGACCTTGCTAACCGATCGCTCCTCTGTGGCCCAATCGCTTAAGGCATGTCAGGCTATATGACAGATCCGTTTAGGATACAGGTTTGATTCCTGTTGGAGGTCGCATATTTTCTATAAATATTTCTCACACATTCAGGCCGATTAATGTCATTAATACTGTTTATTATAAACAGAGCATTTACTTAAATATTTGTATCTATAAAAAGAACATATAAACTTACTTAAATATTTGTATCTATAAAAAGAACATATAAACATAAAAAATATCTTAAATAATTGTCGGACTTTGTCCATTTCATAATTATATGACAAATAGTGTGTGAATGACAATATATATAGATACACAGATGCTGATCAATCAGCCCATAGCTGTACAGTTATTAACAGATTTTTTTTTATCTGAAATATCATGGTATAATTAATGTTCAATGTGAAATTTTTAACCCACATATGGAAAGAAGGCTTGAAGAATTAAACACTCACAAAGGCAAGAAAAGCTGAAAGAAGCCAACATGGCACATTTGATCAAAATTGATGGAAGAACCAGTGCCAGAAAAAAAATAAAAAAAGAAGAAAAAAAAAAGAGGTATGTAAAGAAAGAGAGTATTGCTGGGAGTAACAGGACCGGAAGCTGTGGAGAAACATGATCACTCACATCCTGAAGGTACATGACCCACACAGAAAAAGAGAAAATGTTCAATCTATGGCAATGCATTGACTTAATCGCATTGAGAAGATGAAGATTATGCTGAAAATATTTGCCTAATTTTCTTTTTTATTTCAATGAGGCCACAGACTCATTTATATACAAAATACATATATGAGGACACACACACACACACAGACTTTTGCCTTAATAAAGACAATGAAATACATCAACTAAGATGACTTTTCCTTTTTGTCTTTATTCATAGTCCTTTTACAGATATATTTTTAGTTATATCTGGAATTTTACATAAATACATGCATATATCTATATGAGGAGGCATGGTGGCGTAGCGGATAACAGCTCGGATTGAGGAATCAGAGAGCTGAGTTCAAATTACCATAAAATCCATTACATTCACTTACGAGCTAATACCCTTGGGAAGATATTAATCCTCTTCTTCTCCACTCAGCTATGGGTAAATAGCAGGACAGACTGAGTTCTATAGCCTTGGATGGCAACTGGTCTAGGAGAAGGACAATTTTGAATTCAAAATCTGTGTAATGTCGTTTGCGGACATTGTGGCATGTAGTGCACCAGGTCTCTGTATTTGGCCCTTCAAAAAGTGTGGTTTGTTCTGCACAAACCTTTCATCACTATAATCAAATCATATGTGCTGGTGTCTGGACTGTCGGTTCCTAGGAACTTAGCTGCTTTACCCTCATATGTCGGGAGAGTCCACCACATATATTATATATATATGCACACACAGAGAGAGAGGGGGAAGACTCAAAAACCTAGAAACTATTATTATACAAGATGAAATAAACAGGCTACATTAAATACAATTCAACACAGGAGATGATATCTTGAAGTGCATGTGATATAATTAGTATGCACATATATTAGTATTAAAAATAAAATGAATTGCATTCTTTTTGTGTTGCCTTGTTCGCAATAACCATTACGCATGATGTCACACTAGACCATTTGAAACTTCCAGCTTCTCAAAGAATAACCAGATGAAGACAAAAGAATTCAAATTAACATGAAGACACCACATTGGTTCTTGACAATGATTGCAATAGTCAAAACTACTTGAACAAAAATAACAAAATACGAACTTCGAAAAGTTTATCATCAACTTTGAGTACAATATCTAACACCTTATCGGAAAATTGGAAAAATATAATAAAAAAATAATCAGACATTGTCAGTCATTTTAAATGAAACTTGTTTGGCAATTTTATATAAAATATATATATATATATATATATAATATAATATAAATATATATAATATAATATATATATATATATATAAATATATATATATATATATATATATATATATATATATGAATAAAAACAAAAAGAAACCTTTTCTTATCTGATGTATTTTGTCCACTGATGGTCATTATCAAAGCAAATGTAAGGATTTTATTTTACAAGTATAAACAAAAGTAGTGTTTTGTGTGTGAAACATATCATAGCATAGCTCCAATACAAACATTTCAGAGTGTTTGGGTGTTAATTTGAGGACAGTGCAGATAATTTGGAAAGAGTTTGATGAGTCTAATGTTGATTACAAAGGTTTTTAGAGTGATTACATTTCCATTCATCTTCCCACATGGTCTCAAGACTCAACATTGAAGCTTACATCGTGTCTTGAGGAGGTAGTGCTACCCTAGTTCAAGAGGGTGGCTGCTGGAAAACCCAATGTCTAGCAACAGGACTTGGCACCAAGCCCCACAGGCAGGGCAACCCAGTCACAGCTGTCAGATAATTTCTGAAACCACATTACCCCTTACATCTGGCTACCCAACTCCCCAGACTGCAAACCCCTTGATTATTATTTGTGGGATGCCGTTGAGCAAAAGACCAACAAAACTCCTTGTAATACTAAAGATGAACTGAAGACAAGGATTATGGCAGCATTTAGCATCTTAAACAAGGAGACTGTCCAAAAGAGTTTCAGGAGATTCTGAAGTCGTCTAGAGGGCATCATTAAAGCCAATGACAATTTTATTGAATAAATTTATTCTTTAGTACTTCAAGATGTTTTTGCGTAGTTAAAATGAGATGTCAGTGTTATTTCTATTTTTGTGTAATTTAGATGACAATTTATTTATTGCACACTGTGTGTGTGTGTATATATATATATATATATATATATATATATATATATATATATATATATAGATGTATTTAGACAGCAAGTATTCATCCAAACAAGTTTTCTTAAATTCCATCAACAAGGTCTGTCTAGTCAACTTTTTATCTTTAGAATTTCTGGATGAAGTTTTGTACATCAGGATTGAAGTTATGAATAAATTTTACAAAATTCATGATTTTTTTTTTTTTTTTATTATATTCAAGTATTTTCAACTATTATTCATTGTGAAGAACTGGGTGTTATCAGTACGGTAAGCAAGAATGATTTGAATAGATTGTCGTTTTTAGATTACTAAAATTTTTTTTTTCAAGTTCACCTCTAAGAAAGCAGTAAAGCCACTAAGACGTTAGGGGTTATTGGGTGTGGAAGAGTTAGAAACAGGAACAACACTAAGGAGCAAGAACAGAGGAGGAGTAATCAGGAGAATAGTAGCTCATGATTGACATTAGAAATCATGGAGCCAGAAGGGTGTTCCACAAGCAAGAAAAGAAACTGTTAGCATAGACTTTATGGTTATATAGAAGTAAAGTGAGATAATCTGTAATGTAAATAGTTGGAAAAAAAAAAAAAAAAAAAAAAATCTATCAAATATTTATGTGCTTTTTATAAAAATTTATACACACTTCAATATACGATGTCTTATGGAGAAAGATATCCTGTTTAATGTGAGTGGTTTTGTTTGTATTAGAATGGCTTCCAGAATTCTAAGTTTTCTTTATAATATTGTCGTGTTATCTATTAGACAAAAAAAAAAAAAAAAAAAAAAAAAAAGCATATACAGATATTCAATACGTGCTTTTCATTCCAATTTCTAACTCAGTAATTTAAAAAGGCCAGAATTTAGTCAAATATATCTTGCTTACCTAATTGATAACTACTTCTTGAGAAGGACTATGATAATCAGCAATACTTCAATAGAAAAGAACTTTGTAACTTCTATCTCAATATACAAATTAAGAAAATTGAAAAGATATAAAACGGACGTTGTTGGTGGAATTTAATAAAGCATCGTTTGCTGATTATAAATACATAAGGAAAAAAAAAAAAAAAAAAAAAAGGAAAGATTTACGCATTTTGTCCTCTGATGGATTTTACCAAAGCAAATGTAAGGATTTTATTTTGCAACAGGAAGTAAAAATATTGTTAGGTTTTCAAAATTTTAAATTTAAGAGACACTCAAAAATATTTTTAAGGCTGTGAAAGTCAAAAAAATAAACTATGGAGGATGCTAAGTAATATAATTATTATTTATTATTTTGATAAATTATTTATGTATTTATATATTTAAGAAAAGTTTTCCTTTTGTCTTTATTCACATTACCTTTTTACAGACATATTTCATTTATATCTTTTAATTTTTATACACACTATATATTTATATATGTGAAAAAGATTATCCTTATAAGGACAAGACAAACAACTTATAGGATTCTTTTATGCATTGAAACAACTATTTATATAACAGGTAGAAATAGAAATATGGCTGACATTAGAAATGGAGGGGAGATAAAACTATTTATAATACCAAGTTCTTATCCTGCAAATATAAGAATGGCCTTTTTTAAAAAAAAAATTCTCTCAAATTAAGTGTCTGAATATGTAAATACATGTTTCTTCACCATTTGTTCAGAATATATTCTTGTAAAAAAGCAAGGAATGTTAAAATGATTTGTCTGGAAGGGTTGTTTTTTTTTTTTTGGTTTTTTTTTTAAACAGTTGTATTTGGCAGCTTATTTATGGAAATATAGTACTTGTCTGGAAGACTGGTCCCAATAATAGTGCTTTCAGCAAACAAACAATTATTTTATGACTGCAAAAATGGCAAGTGCTTTTGGTACAGATAAGCAGAAATAAAATGCATGGCAAAAATAACTTGAGCCGTGTTTGTCATCTTTTTCTTATGTGCAAATTCATCAAATATAAGGCTCAAGAGCCACTCAAGGTAGAGAGTTACTGAATAAGCTGTGTGATATGAATGAAAGAGAAAGTGAAAAGTATAAGGATAAGGAGGATAGATAATGATTAACATCTTGGTAAAGATATGAAGCACAAATGATTTATACCTATCTACATGTGTTAATTTTATAAAATATGATCATAAAAATATCCAAATAAACCACCATCATCGTAAATGTGAGTACTGGGACCAATATTTCAGACAAGAGCTGAAAATATAAATGGCTGAACCCATCCACCTTCAAATACAATTTGTAAACAGGATAGAATTTTAGCTTAACATAGTATCTATTCAGTTGATAAATTTGTTCAACGAAAAATATACTTCAAAGAGAAAAATAAAATAAAATTTTACATTCGACAAGCAAAATTATTACATGAGAAAATTTTAAGAAAAGCTGTATTCAACATTTTTTCTTCTTTTGATTCTGTAAAAATATTTGTGACAAAACTTTTTGGAGAAGAAATAAAATTATGTTACAGCAATGATTTGTTGAAAAAATATTTTGACATTTTCAGACATTTTTTTGCTTGTTTTATATATATATATATATATATATATATATATATATATATATATATATATATATAAATGGAATTTAACAAGTGCACCATCTTTCAAATGAAAAATAAGATCATTTATTAAGCAATGACCACAGCAAGAAGATTGAGCAGATTTTTTTTATATGGGGAAAAATCTGAATAAAG
Organism: Acanthosepion lycidas; assembly: GCA_963932145.1. NCBI lineage: Eukaryota > Metazoa > Mollusca > Cephalopoda > Sepiida > Sepiidae > Acanthosepion > Acanthosepion lycidas. Next base: position 7,209,435 of record OZ010606.1, on the reverse strand, counting down.
GTTCTGGCAAACATTTAAAACATGTTTTTTTATCTATTATATTTAAAAATATAAATTGCTGTTAGTGCTTTACAGCAAAAATGATTTTAAGACATTTATCTCTTTCCTGATTTTGATATACAGACATTTCTATATCCAGGCTAGCGGAAAGAATTGGCAGCAATGTTTATGCATCAAGCCCACAAAAAAAAAAAAAAAAAAAAAAAAAAAACAAAAAAAAACAGTCGGTCAAAAGGATAGTTATTCCCTTGCCACTACTATTGCTGTATACACTCCATTGGCATCACTTACTGTTTTTAAAGAGTTAATTAGAATCTTAATAAAACCCAAACCTATTAAAGTAAATTTATACTTTTTCTTATACTTATTCTTAAGATATTTTGGAAATGTTTAAACTTCATACCTGCAAAAAAAATAAAATAAAAATAAAATAAAAAAAATATAAAAAAAAGTGGCAAAAGTATATTTTTTTTCTTCTTGACACCATTATTTTAATGACCTTCACACCTCAGCAATATTTATTGTTTTAAAAGTGATTAGAATTGTAATAATGAAAGTAAATTTATCCATTTTCCTTGAGAATTAATAAAAATATGAAACATTATTAGACTATTTATTGGAATGGTTGACAAAACATTGGCTAATTGCCAATTGATTCAAACTTTATAAAATGGTAAATAAAGATTTTCTTATAGTTGGTTCACATATTTTAATAATTTAGTAAATGTTTATAAATTTATGAATAAAAATTGTTTTCATATTTATTTCTTTATAAATTGGTAAATGATAAATATTGCATTGCATTAGTTTTAATACAATTGTATTTGTTTTTAGAATGTTGTAAATATTAAATTATTCTTGTAAATAAAAAATCTAATAATTAGTGTTTAATATTTCTGTTGTCAATTCTCAAGAACAAAAATGTATAAATTCACATTCATGTATTTAGGTTTCATTCCAATTCTAATCATTGCTTTTTAAAACAATAAACATGGCTGAGGAGTGAAGGTAGCTCAAATAATAGCAGTGTCAAAGGAAAAATCACGCTTATGACATACAGAGGTTTTTGTGTACATGAAGATTAATCATTGTCAATATTTCTTTGTAAATGGTAAATAATAAATATTGCATTGTACTTGGCTCACATATTTTTATAATCTTGTAAATAAACATTGCCAAGGGAGTCAAAAGAGTATACAGTAATAGCTGTGTCAAAGGAATAACCATCCTTTTGAGAAACTGTTTTTTTTTTTGCAGGTACAAAGGTTAAACATTGCCAAATTATTTTATATATAAATCATTACTCAGTGAAAAAAAAAAATTCCAGAATTTACGTATTAACACTTTAAGGCTGGAAGTGTTGAAATGTGTCAGCAATTTTCACATGCCTACAGTCAGGAAGTGTCTGAATGTGCCTGCAATTTAGTAGGCCCTGTATTTCATTACCATTTATCATATGATCAAACTAGAGGCACTGGAAATTTAATGCTTCTTTGAAGTCTACAACTTTTACAAACTTCTTTAAGGCAAATGTTATTAAAAACAACAGATACTTTGTGTTGATTAATTTGGATGATTGACTTTTCCTGCTATGAATGATTCTTCTCAAACAAAGAGGAAATTCTGTCAGAAATTGTCCCAAGTCCATCTCAGAAGAAAAGTACAGGAAATATGGCCCGAGCCTTCAAATTTTGTTATGTCATAGTAGGTAGAGACAATTGGTGAATTTAGCAAAATTTTGAAATGGTGTAATAATGCTTTTTTTAAAAAAAAAAAAAAAAAAACTGTTAAAAGTATGTGATGAAAGCTCATGAGGTGCATTTTTGCAGAACTAATGTGTGTTGTGTCGTAAGTGACGTGTTTTTTTTTTTGTTATATACATTTAAAAATGCAAGCTCTTAAGTTATATTTATTGATGAAGTTTATTCATTGATAGTTGTTTTTGTACGAGTATTGCTTTCAAGTATCATAAGTCTGTTTTTACTATTAGGTTGGTGCAAAAATAATTTCGTTTTCTCACATAGTAACATATGTTAGAAAACGAAATTATTTTTGCACCAACCTAATATTTTATTTTACTAGTATTTTGTTATTGTTTATGAAAAACTAATGTTACTTATGATCTTTATGCTGCTTGTATGTATCCAAAATCGTATATTATAACCTGTAATACCAAAGAGGTTAAAATTGGTATTGTTTAAAAGAGAAATCAATTTAGTTTCATATATTGATCAATTTTCAAAGACTTTTGAAATATACCATTTTAATTGCATTAACATCACATTAAGATTTTTCAACAATTTGGTCACGAGTTCAAGAATTTAACAATTGAAATCTCTTAACTCTGTGTTAGTCACATGGAGTGTTTTGTTACTCTAAAATTTTTAAAGTACTCATAATTCCAAGTTGGCAACTGGTTTCTTTTGCTCCCTCCAAGTACTCTCCTGACACAGCGTGGGCGTGTAGCATGCAATTTCGTGCAGTTGTAGCCCAGTTGTTGTGAGAGACTATTTTCTATCTATTTTATATCTGGGGACTATCTATTTTCTATCTATTTTACATCTGGGGGCTATCTATTTTCGGAAATCCAGAGTTAAGCTAGGTGTATATATTCAGTAGATGATATTTATATAGATTTCTAAATATTATTCTTACTAAAACCACTTGATTCTAGTTTCATGATTGACCATGTGAGAGATACGTAAACAAATACTAAATAAAATAGATTGTAAAAGGCCTTTCAATTAAACAGGGAATGAGTTGAAGAATTTTTATCAGACATGATGGGAAAATAAACAATGATTGTAAAAATTTGTTTCTCTTAATGTTTTCAAGAAATGATCTCAAGTTTTCAATATGGAAGCATGAGATAGGCCTGATGTAAACTGGAGAAAAATACTTCACACATAATCAAATTTTAAAATTAAACATTATTTTTTGTCAATTTAATTAATAACATTTTTAAAGCCGTATTTAAAAGCAGAAATTTATACATTCAAAATGTGTGAAAATTTCAAATGTTATTTTCACTTGATACTCTTATTTGAGTAAATGCCGTGTTTCTTTAATGGTGTCTTATACATCTACTGGACTGCACACCGTAGAAAAGCTTAATAAAGAGAATGTGCTCTCTGATAATTCCTGCTACAAAAGGTGGATGCAGTTTCAGGCATTGTGAGAGAGTGCACTTTCTCTATTAAGTTTTCTCAAGTGCGTAAACATAACACACGGTTTAAAATAAATGTTTGTGTCTACACAAATACAAGATATTTGAAAAAAAAAAAAAAAAAAAAAAAAGTCAGATTAAAAATTAATTCATTTATTCTATATATATATATATATATATATAATACACATAAAATGTTTGTCACTTATCTGATTGATGTTACCCTCACCATCCCGACTCCAGAGTTTTGCTGACGGACACCCTGTCCACATGTCAGGGGGTATAAGCAATTGATATATAAGATTTTCTAAGATAATCAATTATATTTAGCAATCCAATAGATTTTTGTTACTTTGAACGTTATTTTTAGTGGATACTGATATTTGAGTAGAGGCACTGTTTATTTATCAAACAGTATATTTATTTATTTTCGTCTCCTGGCCTGAATATTCGAGGGTAGAGGGAAACTATCATTAAATCTAATGTGCCTTAAATGACTTGGACATGGTGTAACCTTGCTGATTGCCTATTTCTTTAATAGGAATTCTTGAATAGTCAAGCTGGTTGATGAAATTAAATAAATATACTGTTTTAATAAATTAATGGGGTGCCTACTCAAATAGGTGTATCCACTAAAAACATTTAAAGTGATATATATATAAGAAAACATTCAGGATGCCAAAGTAAAGGTAAGTGAGACGCTGCAGGATGTTTTGAAAATTTTTGTTAAAGTATATTTTGTGCATATTTTACACACTTTAGCATCCAGAATGTTTTCTTAATTTGTTATATGTGGTACGTATCCAATCAAAACATCTTACTAAATTTTACGCACTTTAGTATTGAGAATGTTTGCCAAACATATTTAAATATTATCTGTTACTTCATTATAAATGACATGTATCTAGGCAATAAGAAATTGTCAAACACAACATACTATTAATGTGTCACTTTGCTTTTTATAATTTCTATCTTAATCTCTGACAAAGGTTTAATAAAGTGAAACACATTAGATTAAGATGTTTCCTATTTGTTCTTTATACTATCATATATATATATATATATATATATATATATATATATATATAGAGAGAGAGAGAGAGAGAGAGAGAGAGATACATATTATTTTAATACCTATACTCTGATGGTTGAAAAAAAAAAAAAAAAAAAAAAAAAAAAAAAAAACAGTTTGTAAATAAAAAATATATTTGAACAAACCAATATCAAGGAAAAAAAAATCAGTAAAGAAAGAAAAGACTAAAGAAATAATCAACACTGCAATGCCTAGTCAAAAAAAAAAAAACAAAGAAAAACACACTGACAGAGTTAATTAAAATCCTAAAAGTGCTCAATACACTGAGTAGAGCAAAATCTAAAACACCTAGTGAGCCAGAACCTACCTATCAAGGTTTCACCTAACGGATCTTCAGGTTTTTTATACATATATATATATATATATATATATATATATATATATATATGGGAAAAGTTTGCTTTCTGGCCATGAGACTTGGGTCATGGTTGATTTGTGAGGGAAATGATATCTTGACTTTTATCAGCCTGGGGAGGCCATCCCAGCATGTTATGCCCTTGGAAAGTGCGTGAAAACTTACGTACAGATTAACCCAAGCCTTATGAGTGAAATTGGATAAACTGAACCATTGGTGGCTGACAGGGTTAAGCTAGGTATAAGTATTCAATCACTAACATTTATGTCACCGAGGTTTTGAGCAGACAGGACTTGTTCAAAAAATGGATCATGCTGGATTATGTGCACTCTTAACCTGTAACTAAGGCCTGCTCAGCAAAGTCAAAGTATAAACCACAGGTAGGCTCTGGGGGTCCACTAGGTGTCTGTAATAGGAATTTACGAGCTGCCCTGGAAAATGGGTGTGCTCAGAAACAAGTAGCCAGCCATTGTGTGTATGTATATATATATATATAAATTCATGAATCATTCATACAAAAAACAAATATAGAGGTT
>OZ010606.1:7104285-7201785 GCA_963932145.1 Acanthosepion lycidas | reverse complement strand
TATATATAATATATATATAATAGATAATATATATATATATATATATATAATATATATATAATAGATAATATATATATATATATATATAATATATATATAATAGATAATATATATATATATATATATATAATATATATATAATAGATAATATATACATATATATATATATATAATATATATATAATAGATAATATATACATATATATATATATAATATATATATAATAGATAATATATATATATATATATAATATATATATAATAGATAATATATATATATATATATAATATATATATAATAGATAATATATATATATATATATAATATATATATAATAGATAATATATATATATATATATAATATATATATAATAGATAATATATATATATATATAATATATATAATATATATATAATAGATAATATATATATATATATATATAATATATATATAATAGATAATATATATATATAATATATATAATATATATATAATAGATAATATATATATAATATATATATATATATAATATAAATATATATATAATATAAATATATATATATATATATATATATATATATATATATATATATATATATATATATATTATAGCTATATAGCGAGACTCTTCGCAAGCCGAATCGAGTCACTGTCGGTCACTGGGCGTGTTTCCTAAAATAAATACGCCATAAATCCACCTTCATCCCAACCGTGCGCCGACACCTTTAGAATATCCGCCTGATACCAATTCAGTCGGGTTTCGATCCTAGCTAGAGGCAACCGGATGTCTAGCCGCACTGATGAGCTGTGATACAGCGAAACAGTCTGTCTGTGGATGACATTATATCTATATATAATATAATATATATATATATATATATATATATATATATATATATATATATATATATATATATATAATATATATTATTATTATTAGGTTGGTGCAAAAATAATGTCGTTTTTGACGTATTTTTTAACGTAAAAAACGACATTATTTTTGCACCAACCGTATACATATATATACACACACACACACACACAATGAAATACAATGGCAGCTGGTTAGATCCAATTATAGTGAAGATGGTAATAAGGAGCAAAGTAGAGCATATGAAATATAAGAAAAATACTACATGAGTTTCACCCTTGAATTGAAGGATCATCAGGTCAGGTTGAATTTTTGTAATCTGGTCTGATGATCCTTCAATTGGGAGTGGGGACCTAGTAGATCTGGTTTTAATTCTTATTCTATATTTTTCTTATACATACTGGGTGTAACAGTAAAATTGTCCAAATTGTGTAACAGTATGCGATAATTGTTCATCCCACAAGATGTTTAATATCTAAAAATCCACTAAACTAATTGAGTTTCTTTTATCGAGATTATATTTAGATTATATAAGATGTTTAGCCATCTTAACACCATTTGTTGTAAGAATCACTGAAAAATTCTTTGAGTTATTCAGCTAGAAAAGGAACAGGTTAAAATCATTTTGTGTCAGCCCCACTATGTCTTCGCAACTGAGCAATGGTGTGAGGTAAAAGATCATTCAGGCCTTCAGTAATGGCACAAACATTCATACTCTGGCTTCCATCTTCAAAGTCCATTCAAGAACCATCAAGAGAACAGCCAATAAGTTTAAAAAAGAGGGAATAATAGAAAGGAAAATTGGATAAGGAGGTCACAACAACAAGAGTGATTATTTTCAACTTAGAGCTAAATACATTCTTATTGTTCAAAGTAGAGTCTAATATAGTGATATAAAAACCTTGGAGAATTGCAATATCTTTAATCATTTCTAAGATACAACAGTTCAAAGCTTATTCTAACAAATGGACAATTTTGCTGTTACACCATATATATATATATATATATATATATATATATATATATATATATATATATATATATATATATATATATATACACACACACTATTATGAAATCTATATTAAAAAAAAAAAAAAGTCAAATTAAAACACCCAAGAAATTAAAATATTAAAAAAGAAAACACCTCTAAAGAAAGGTACTGATGATTCCAATTGATGTAGATATAAAAATCCTTTTGAAGTTCTTAATTTGGAAATGTAAAAAAATATGCAATTTGAATGTCTTAGAGAAAAATTCAAAATGACAGTACCTTTTAATATTTTAAATTCAAGCAAAATACGTTGTATATGTAAAAACTATTTTATGAAAAACTGTTTCTCTAAAATATGAAAATAACGAGACATTAGAAAAATTTCAATGTTTGATTTTACTTAAAAAAAAATTTTATTTTAGAATTAATGTTCAAATAGACTTGGGAATTTTTAATATTTTTTAAAAATATTCAAAGAATTTGTATTCTGCCTCAAGATATTCAGAATAATTGAATCGCATAAAATTATTTCAGAGAATTCCAGCAGATTCTCATAAATGGATTTTCTTTCTGTGTTATTCCCAAGAAAGAATGGAAGTTGTGATCTATATTTAGTTTCTTGAAATATCTGGAATTTATGAAGATGGATTAAAAACTGACTTGGTGTCAAAAAATATCAGGAATTCAGATTGCTAAGCAAATTTGATGACCAGATAATAACTGGACATCTTTTATTGATAGAGTTTTTGGATTTTTTTTCCCTTCCATGAAGAGGTTTAAAGGAATGCCAGAGAATTTCCAAAATAAAGATTTCCAAGGATGTGTTGAAAAAGTTCTGTGTGTGACCCACTTTCTAAAATTATCTGTCCACAAAGCAAATCAGGCCAAGCATTTTTCAGCACCTCCTCATGTAAGCACTTATTAAAAACTTAGAATTCATTTGTAAGTAATAATAATATTAATAATAATAATAAAAACAATTATTCTAAAGATTTTTAGATTTGATTATATAATTTATTCGGCTTGCCAGAAAGTTTGTCCGTTTATTAAGTAGAAAATTTACTTATTGTAAATTGCAGTGTACAAGTTGAGCTCAAGATTATTAGCTGAGTTAGGCTTACACCTACCTTATAGGTTGATCTCCAAACACATAGTAGGCTACCAGTGGCCCAAAACTTAGGCCGATTGGTAAATGAAGTTAGACTACAGTGTACGACAACCTGTGCTGAAACTACATATGGTCACACTATTTACCTGTATATTGAGACACTAACCATAATATCTTTCTATATAGGTTGTATACTTTCTTAAACCTTTAAAATAATGTACCATAATTACACAGTAATTATGTTTTTATGGTATTACTTATTTATTCCATAAACTGTCATGAAACTGTCATGAAACTCCACAGATGACATGCATACCTTACCTAGTTGCTTGAATGGAGTTAAACGGCAATTTGATCAGTATTTACACTTAATGTCTCGGCTGTTGGATGTGATGGGCCCTGCAGTGTTAATAGATTACTAAATTTGTGTTAATATTTTATTGTTTTATATTAATTTCTGTGTTAAATATGCCAAATATATTAACCAAACACAAGTTTAATGGGATGTATTTGTGGTGGCTTGCTGGTGGTATGATAAGTGGTGTATAGTAATTGTTAGGAGTGCTGTTCCAATTGTTTACAACTCAGTGGTAAAGGTTTGTATTTTATACCCACAATATAACCCCTAGTTTTAGACCACTAGTTTTGGAAAGGTTTGTTTAGACTTGAAAACTCGACTTGTAGGCCACAATTTACAGAAATAAACTGAACAAAATTTTTTGCCAACCCAATAGGTTTTTTCCTTTTTTTTTTTTTTAATGCATATTGTATAAATAGTTACAAGGTATCAACACCTTGTATAATGATATAAAAATATTAGTCCCTTTGTTACAAAAAAAGATTGGTGATATTTTTCTTAAATATCTGGAATAAAAAAGTTACAAATGTACTGACAGGCAGATCAGATTTCTGGTCTGTCAGTCATTCTTTTTTTTTTCTTTTTTTTTGGTCTGTCTGTCATTCTTTTTCTGGTCTGTCTGTCATTCTTTTTCTTGTGTATCAGTCATTCTTTTTCTTCATTTCTACCTTTAACATACAAGAAAATATAAAAATAATCATAATATTTAAGATAAGCACAACACACATTATTCCAACACTGTAATGAAAATACTCGTAATAACAGTGTTTAATAATATTTGGCTTCTGTAAGTTCATGTCGATTTCAATGGCTTTCATTTGTGCTATTGTCCCTAAAATGCCACACACGTGAAATATCTGGTGACTGTGTCCCCAAATGTCGAAACGTCCAGGCTGTAGCCGTTCAGGAAGATGTGACATGTACAGAAAGGCAGCTATGAAGCAGAAAGCGAACTGTATTATGTGATAAAATTTAGATTGAAGGCACTGTTCGAAGTCACAAAGAGCAAGCCAGACCATAACCGGTAAATTATCAAAGAGGTATGGTAATGAGAAGGCGACAATCCGTAGGAGCTGCTGCATATGGCAGTCTTTCTTGAAGCGTGAGAGGCAGGACAAGAACGTAGATAATAATGCTCCAAAGATCGCCAGTGGTAAATACCAATCTCCAAACCATGTACGTTCCAGAACTTCTGGGAAGACATGCGCACGGTAAGCGATGGCACTGCCAATGCTAAACAAACTAAGACCACCGTAGTCAATAAAAAAACAAATATGCCTTGCATAGTCGGAAAGAACAAAAAACATATGAGCCATGGAACTGGCTAATGAAAAGAGGATACAAGCCCATAGGTAAGCAAGAAATGGTAACGAGTAGTCATCGTGCGTTAGTTTTTCACATGTTATATACATGAAATAACAGGCGGGGAGGAAGTGAGTCCAGAAGTTTCCGGTTTCATTGGTACGATAAAATACACTGAAGATGCACTGAAGAAAAGTGCTTTTTGGGTGGCGGTACCCAGACAAAATGAAGCTCTCATGAAATTCAGCAGGAACTTGGTCAACATGATACAGAGGTCCATTTAATGGATATGTTGATATCATCTCGAAGCTTTTGCAACTGATCTGGAAAAAAAATATAAAGAAAATTAAATCTGGAAGAAAAAATTACATTTGTAAGGAAAAAGAAAAGAAAATACATAAAATATGCCAAGATTTAAAATCCCTTTCCCTAAATCAAATGCAGATTTACTTCAAATTTTCATCTCTGTTAAATCTTTTGATATTCTAATTAAGTCTTATGCCCACATTGAGCTGACAATTGAACATTTAGCATTTTTAGAACATTTCTCAAGTGACTTCTAGGAAAGTTGCTTCACTGTGTCATGCCAGACAATTTTTCTCATCACAATGCATCTTGCATGTTTGTTCGTGCATTGAATATTATTGCAATATCTGGTAAGGTTGCTCTTATTATATACCTCAAGATTCTTGACAAAAATTAAAGAAGGGTCTGTAATGTAATAAGTCCTGACCTGGCATCTCGATTTTAATCACTTTCCTATCACTGCAATGTGGCTTCTTTTCAGTAAATATCTTCATGACAATTGTTTCTATGAGCTTTCCTCCTTGACTGCGGGAATTTAACCCTTACCATGCTGGAGGCAAAAAATGTCGCTGTAGAATTCTCTCCCCTTACTGCTCTAGGTACATTCTGTCACCTCGAAATGGTTGCTATAAATAAACACTTGTCAACTGTTATTTCCAGTATTTTAAATCATCCACTATTGCTTTGGAACGAGGTCAAACTTCCATTTTCTGACGCCATTTTGAATTCTTCTTGACTCAACATGAGGTGTAACATCAATCAAAATCATGTTAATTTTTTCTCAATTTTTTGTAATAACAAATGGCTGCATCAACATCCAACAAAGCCTTTATTCAGGAGTTTTTCTTTTATTAGGATTCCAATGATGATTTTGAAGTAGATATTGATGGCAAAGTGGTCAAAGATGATAACCACGCTAGTGACCTGAAGGAAAGTAATGATGAGAGACTAATTTTATAGATGCTACTGGCGACTATTGACATACCTGATAGATGAAATAATTCATTTTCAGAAAGGCTATTTATAAACGACAGAAATAATAACTTTATTTGTCAACGAGGGAAATAAATATGAGTCAGTGAAAGAAACGCCAAACAAATGTTGGTGTCTTCTCGTATGTGAACACAAGGAAGCATGTCACTTTTTTTGACAAAATGAAAACCATAACAATTTCGCTTATTGCTCTCCCAGAACTCCATAAGGAGCAATAAAAGTTAAAGTACGTTGAATTATTTATGTATTTTTTAATGTATTTGTTTTTCATTTTGTTTCACTTTTTTCATTTTCAATGTTGAAACAATGCATGCAAAACGTAATGCATTACATCAAAATATTTACTCATTCATTCTTTTATTAGTGTTCAAAAAATAAATCTATATGCACAATACAAAGAAAGTTATAACAATTTTAAAACAGTAGGTGTTCATGTTTTTGCACCTTGGAAAAAAATGCAGTGGCAGGAGGAACAATTCTAGAAAGAAATTATCAAAGTTATTGAAGCCTATTATGAAAATGGACATTCAAACAAAAATGCATTTCGTGCACTTCAATTTTTTAGGTCAACATAATCGACCAAACAAAAGTGCAATTGGAAACAATGTAATGTTGTTGTGGAGAGGTTCAATTCCTGCACGCGATGATGAATCGAGGTGTCTGGATTTTCAGCCACATTCTCGTGCACTGCAGTAATGTTTTCAACTGAACGGCGTAAACAAGCATGCAATGGTGTTTTCACATCTGCCACCAACCCAGTTTGTTTGAATTTACGAACAATTTTTCCAAATGCACTCTTGAAACTTTAACATGTTTGATTGTTAATCTTTCCATGGTTGAAATTACCAAAGATTTAAGTTGTTAAATTTGAAAAAATTATTAGACACTTAAACTTAATTCCTATTTAAAACTGATCCAAATTATTGGAACACCTTTATATTATATATATATATATATATATATATATATATATGTGTGTGTGTGTGTGTGCGTGTGTGTGTGTATGTGAATAATAAAAATATAGTTTTAAGTGATGCTATATATATATATATATATATATATATATATATATATATATATATGAGTAAAAGTACTCAATATCAAGGATAGAATATGTGTAAATATAAAAGTGGATACTAATGTCAACAGAGCTACAATTTATAGTACTAATAAATATAAATTTTGTTCTCCACCATTTCATAAAACTCTTTTATGCAAGAAACTCAGAGTTTCATGCACATTTATACACTCACAAAAAAATTAAAAATCTATGATGGCAAGCTTTCTCATTTATGATTAGTAAATACAATTTTTATTTAAGAACAATATCACATGACCCCTAAAAAGTTAATACAAAATTTTAAAAGATTTAAAAGTCTATAAATTATTCTAATTAAAATTTTTTAAAAATGAAAACAATTCTTGCAAAAACTCATTATTCATCAAAAAAACTTTTTTTTCTTGAGACAAAAGTGTCAATAATATATATTATTTATAAAAGCTTTTCTAATTAAATAATGTTGAGCATTTTTTTTTATTTTAGAATTCAGAGCAAATTTTCTGTAACTGGGTATCCTGCTGGAAATAAAAAATTTGATGATTTAAATTGTCTAAGGAATTGTCCTTGTAATTAATATTAACATTAAACCCAACAAAAAAGAATTTCTTGAAATTTCATAAAATTAGAAAGTGGGTGGGGCTGAAACAGATTAAAAAAAAAAAAAAAAAAAAAAAATTTTTTTAACAAGATTTTTGAAAAGAAAAAAAAAAAAAAAAAAAAAGAAAGAAACTTTTAGAAAATAATTTCATTCATTTCTAAATAAACCCTGTAAATCTTAAAAAATCCAACAATTATTTTTGCAAGAATTTCCAAATCAAATGTTTCATTAATTTCATCACAAAAAGACACTCAAATTTCCTGTACAAATGGTCCCATGTTAATGCCAGAAAAACAAGACATTTAACCAAAATTTTGAAGGCACTAAAAAGTTATAGAAAATATATAATATATATATATATATATATATATTACATAAAAAAATTCTTTGGTCTATCCTCTTAATAATAACACAAAGATTTTAACAATAAAACTTTTTTTTATTATGTTTTGGTCATGTTCTCATCATGTATGCTCATTTTTTATCAGCTATTTGGAGGTATATATATATATATATATATATATATATATATATATATGTGTGTGTGTGTGTGTGTCCATGTGGCCATGCACACACATCATGATTATATATTTGGTTGGATAGATGTGAGTTTGTGACCCTGGGTTTCGCACTTTTGCGATCGTCACACAAACTGATTAATTTTTTAAAAATTTTGGGTTTATGTAGATTGCGTGTATTGGTGTTATTATGGAAGTGATGGGGGAACCGTCATTGCGGTGTCATCGTACTAACGCAAACATCGATGTATGTTCATACGCCTAATGGAGCACGCAGACACATACATGATTGGTCGTCCGTCGGGACTCATACATATAAAAACACACACACACGGATACAAAGTGTTTCTCTTTGATATGCTGACATGTAAAATGATTCTTAAATATTTTCCAAGTTTTCTCCTAAAACACCCCGCTAAAAAAGCACATTTTTCAACTGGTTATCAGTTTAAGAAAACACTCGCTTACTGAACAATATTTGGCTCAGTTGAAATTGACAGATTAGACAAATCTATCCTACATCCTTTCACAAGTTTACTTAACCCACATACAAGACATAAGAGAACTAGAAGTCCTACCAGGATTTATTAACATTGGTAGGCACAATTTTAACATAAGATATCCAGATGATATAAGCCTTGATGGTAGATATAGCAAAAAAAAAAAAAAAAAAAAAAAATAACACTGTGGTAATTCCTAGATGAGGTAGTAAATGAAAGCAGGAAGAAAGGACCAACCATCAATTGTAAGACAGAAATCAAAAAAAAAAAAAAAAAAAAAAAAAAAAAAAAAAAAATGATGAAATGATAAGAACTGTCGTATTAGGAGATAACCAGGCAAAATTTTTCTTTCTCTCACAGGACCTTTCTAAAGTATTAGCTTTGTCGGTGATAGACATGAGGTAGATTAAAAAGATTTTACTAAGTTCTGTAATCCTATCTGATGACAGGAGAGATACAAATCCCCCAAGCTAAGAAATCTATATGATTTAAACAGTAAACCAACTGTAAAAATGAAATTCTTAATTTTTGACAAGTATTTTATTACTATGAAATGTAAAAAAAAAAACAATAGAAATAATCTTAGATTACTCAAATTTCTTAGATGAAGTTTTGACAACAGTTACATATTTTTAACTAGTATTTCTTTCATCTTAATTTCAGTTGCTTTATTTCCACCAGTAGTATTAGTAATAATAATATTAATAATAGTAGTAATGCTGTCATCAAAGTGTCCCTTGATGATGCTTTAGCTAAAGAGGATATTCATAAAGAACAAAAACAAAAAAAAAAAAAAAAAAAAAAAAAAAAAAAATGACATTTTAATGGAAAATTGACCTCTGGTGAACTCTTTAGGTCACCACTATCTATCCTATCATCTTTTTTTCTCAGTTTTGCCTCTCCCCCCCCCACATACCAATTTATATTCAATAATTAGCTTGGCTGCAATACAGATAACAAAAGCCGCAAACTAATTTACAGCCAGAGCATGCAATGCTTCGTACACAGAGTTGAATCATCCTCATTCCCTTCATATTCCATTGGTAAGGAGGAAGTTCAATTCAAGCAGCTTCTTCACTAGAACTCTTACTTCCTCAGTCACGATGGTTTTAACCTCTTCAAGTCTAAAGTCAAAACTATCTTACATATCCTCATAATATGCACTTATTACCTCCTCTTTTACGCCCTCACAAGCACCTCATTTGGTAACTCTCTACCTTGTGTGGCTCTTCGGCTTGGTACTGGGTGAATTTGACTAATTAAAAAAAACAAAACAGGCACACTGTATTCTTTGATGATATTTTAGTAACTTTGACCTCACAGGCCAACTTTACATAGTCTTTGTTACTACTAGATGTAGGAGTCTTAAAAAGATATCAGTGGGTTTTGTTGTTTGAGCATAGTCAGAGCATGGACACATAAGCTGAATCCTCCAGTATTAGTAAAGATTTCATTAAGATAAATGTGAGAAATGGGACAAGTAAAGTTTGAAAATATTTATTAGTCTCTATAGACACAACATAATTATACCATTACCAAGAATTATTCTGCTTATGTACATTCAGAAAATTGTAGTGTCTGTGCAGTTTTATTTTATTTATTTTTTTAAACCATTTCACTCCAAGCAAGACAATAATGCCACTAGAATGCAGAGTGTTACAGTGACAGAGAATGAGAAGACTTTAGTGAGGAGAAGTGAGAAAAAGGAAAATAAAAGAATAGGTTTCAGGAAGACAGAAGATGGTGATTCATGTTGCATTTAAATTCTTGAAGATTGTAGTTGGCAGGGAGGCAAGAAATAAGAAGGGAGATCCACAGACGAGAAATAAAAATATTAAAATAGAACAGTTGGTTGAGCAGTAGTTCAACAGTAAAATGGTGAGACCTAGTTACCAATCTAGTAGCACACCTAAAGGCATGCACTCAAGACACCAAAGAGGAAAGCTCATCAGAATCATTGCCATGAAAATATTTGTAGAAAAAGGCAGAGGGAAGACACATCATGCTAGTGGGAAGTGACTGTTGTTGAAGTGCTAAGTCAAGATCGATTACATCACAGACCCTTCTTTGAATCTTGTCAATAATTTCAAGATATATAATAGGAGCACCCAATAAGATATGGCAGCAACATTCAATGCACAGACGAATGGTAGATTTATAAGTGTGCAAGATGGTTCGCTGTATCACGTCAGAACTATCTTTCCAAGCAGTAGACCAAGCAATTGATTCAATATAATCACTCCACTTCATGTCAGCAGAAAATGTGTGACCAAAGTGTTGCTATCCTGGAGGTTAGCATCAGCCATACTGATGGCAGGCAGGAAAGGTTCTCTATGGTGATTAAATAAAAGCAGTTTTGTTTTGGAGGTGTTAAAATTTACAAGTCGTTCCTTGTCTTTGTTAACCACCGATTGGAGGTCCTTTTTGAGAGCAGTTGCCAGTTTTACTTTGTCAGATCTGTTAAACTTGTTACTAAGATAAGAGTAAATAACTGTGTCATCTGCATAAACACCTAGTTGGAAACTGAAGACCCTGGGAAGGGTTGTTGATGAATATAAGAAACAATGTGGGTCCAAGGATAGAGCCCTGGAGTGGGGGAACCCCGGCATTAATGTGAAATGATCTAGAAGCATGTCTGTTCAACACTAACTTCATTACATAATTAGTTAAGAACGATTAGATTAAGCCAAATATTCGTCCATAGCCCTTGAGCTTGTGGAGAAGGCCAGTATGCCAAATCCTGTCAAATACCTTTGAGACATTTAGAGCCACAGTTTTAAGAAACAAAAAACTTTCTTTAGCTCTTCAAGACTTCAATGTCACTTCAAAGGCTGTATCAACCAAAGACAGTTTCTTTTTTTTTTTTTTTTTTTTTTACTTGTTGGTCTTGAGTAATAAAATGATTAAAAAAAAGAAACTTTTCGTTGATATAGCCGTGGCATTGACATGGTAGCATTGAATTGTGGCCGCTCATTGGTTTAGCATTTAGCCACATGCAACCTAACTTCTTTAGGGAATCTGTGTGTAGAAAATTTGTCAATGCTTCAAAATTCTTAGGGCCCTCTACCAACTTTACATCATTTTTGGTCTTATATCCAAAACTTAGACAAAAGCAATCCAACACTGTCAGAATTCCACACCCAACAGGTATTCTGACCAATTGCTCACCATCCTGGCCTAGCCTCTGCATTCTGTAACACTTTTGCAATACTACAAATTTAGATGGTAATAGTGAGTTTAGCCAGTTAAAGAGGAATCATCATTTCAAATTAGAGCTAAAGAGATAAATTAGAAAAGAAAAAACACAATTCATAAGATGGTTAGCACATGAGAGAGGAGTTTCCTGCTTTAACAGTTCAAAGAGCAGAGAAAAAAAGACTTGAAAATGAAATCATATCTGAAACTTGTTACTCCATGGTAGAAAGTTAGGTTAGAGAGGGTGAAGATCATCTTGAATAAGTTGGAAAATTATCCTGAAATTATATATTTGAAACTTGCTTCCAATCCTTAGCTATTAATGATGAACATGTGATTTTTGTTTATGATCAATTTCATCATGATTCTTCTGTTAAGCTTGGAGAGTAATTATACATTCTTATCACTCAAAGTAGAGTCCAATAATGTTAGAAAAACCTCAGAGAATTTAAGTAAGATATCTTTAATCATACTTATTATAAAACCCAGGTTGTGTGTGTGTGTGTGTGTGTGTGTGTGTGTGTGTACGTTTATATATTGGATCGGATTTCCTACATTTTTCAACCGATTTCAACAAAACGTCACAGGACTACGTAAAATTACCTTGTGGTGGTTCTGACAGTGCCAAAAATTGGAAAAACAATTGTTTTTGCATGAAATCAATTTGAAAACATGATTAAGAGGCATCATGAGAATGAAAGGGGGACAACTCATATCGAGTTATGCTTATTATAAAACCCAGGTTGTTTGTGTGTGTGTTCGTTTATATATGGGATCAGATTTCCTACATTTTTCAACCGATTTCAACAAAGCTTCACTTTTTTTTTGGCAGGTAGTGTTTCTGATTGTCTTGCACACTTTTTTCTTTATTTTTACATTCAGAATGCTTTAAAAATTCCATTTACAAGACAATTGTTTATAATAAAATTCTATTCAATCGGTAGACTCATAACGATTGAAAACAATGTTTTTGTTTGAGTTTGGGTTTGACCAATTCGTGTAAAAAAAAAAAAAAAACTAATTAAGACATGCGTGTCCGTCAACCTTAAACAATAATCTTTGTCAATTTTATTTTTCAGTCTTTATGGTGGTCGATACTTGATCTATCTCTTACTGTTACATCCCCGGGCAACGCCGGGCTCTACTGCTAGTCATTTATAAGATACATGGTTCAGTGTTTAATCTAATGATTTGGACAATTTTGCCCGGTATATGAGAGTCTCAATCTGACAAGGATGTTTAAGAACATGACTTGAGTTCCTAGGTGAATATCTTAGTTTTGTAGCATTTTGTGGTGTTGGACAAAAACCTCACCTCAAGCAGAATATTTTGTCATCAGATTCCTTATCTCAAATACAAAATATGTTATAAGAATGTTAACATTTGAATACTGGATACTACATGAGGATAAGTCAAAGGTGTCTTCACACAATTCATTTCTCTAAATCTGACCGAATATTTTTTTTTTTTTGGTAATACTTTTTCCATTGAGAAAAATCTTTTTATCATACTCTTGTGTACAAACAATAAAAACCTGTTTAAGCAAAGAGCAACTGAATAATGACTTGTCATAACAATGCACAACATAACTGCTCAAACATACGAAGAAAGACATGAATGTATTACTTAGCAATCAACTTATTTTTATCAACTCAGTTGTGTAGAATATTGGTTAGCTTGCCAGTGGTCTAACACACAAGTAGGCAAGTGTAGCCAAAGCTAATCATTCACTTGAGTCATTTCATAGAGAAATATATGGGTGAATAAAGATCACTCATGCAAATGTATTGGGCAGGTCCATTCTAGCAAATTGGACCATCCTAACTGGTGTATTAGGCACTCTCCTATAAAATGAGGTAAAATCAGCTGGCTTGATTTACAAGGAAACAGAAGGTTTTTTCTTCTTTTTTCTTGTACGACCGTGTTAGACATATTTCTGTCTGTCACTGGATTATTTACCTTGTACTTTTTGACTGCCTAAATTTAGTTAAGTTTTTGATTTATTTTACCATTTTTTTAACGTTATTTTTTTGACTTTCGGTTAAATTTTTTAACGTTCTTTTTTCTTGACATTTTTGTTTAAATTTTTGATTTTTTCCGTTTCAGTTCCATACCCTCTTTTATTTACAGTTACTGCATTTTTTGCTTTTATTTATTCCTTTTTTATTTAACGTTTTCATTTTCTTGTACGTTTTATTTTTCATTTTTTAAATCTATTTTCTTTCCGTGCCCTCACCCCGGAGTTTATCTGTTTATTTTTTCGTTTTTACGTTTCTCGTTCGACCTTTTTTTTTTCTTTGTTTATTTATTACGTGTTAATTATTTCTGTGTTTTTCTTTTAAATATCCGTTATAGTTTTGCGTTTTATTGGTTAAATACGTGTGTATAATATTTGTTTGTAAATTTTGTGTTTAATTTGTGTGTTTTTATTTACTTATTTAACGTTTTTGTTTTTGGGTTGACCGTTTTTTATCGGCAGCCATATTGTAAATTGTCACGTTTTTAGTTTCGTATTTTATTTTGTATAGCGTTTTAATTTTACGTTTATAATTTTTCTTTATTTATTGTGTAATTTGTTGCTTTCTTGTCTGTAGTTCTTTTAATTTTTTGTTCTTTCTTCGTTTTTTGTGAACGTTGTTGACGTTTTCTCGTCTGTCTTAAGTCTATTTGTTTTGCGTTTTTGTTTAATTGTTTAAATTTGTTAGGCGAAATTTCTTTTTGTCTTTTTTAATTTTTTATACATCCTTTTGTTCCTTTTTTTTTCTTTGTCTATTTAAATTGTTGTTTCGCTGATAAACGAAACTTTATTTACTTTTTACCCTCCCCTTTTTTTCTTTTTTCCTCCAGTCCCCCCCCCCCGCCGTGAACTTTAAACTTCCTTTTCGCCGATGGGTCACATTTATTACCCCTCACCCTACTTGTAAAAATGGATAAAAAAGGAAAAAAAAGAATTCCGTCTTTCGTAATGAAAAAGAAGAAAGCGGTAATGGCCAATTTTAAAAAATCGGTCAGAAAACATGTGTTCTTAATGAAAAAGGACCCACCTGATAAAGATAGCATGGAAGAATACCCAGAGTTATCGAAAATTCCAACAAACGAAGAAATGATAGAGGCATTAAAAAAAGCTTCTAATTCTTCGGTGGCCGAAAAGAGCCACAATGAAGAAGCTGGAAACAGCACAAGTGAAGATGCAGAGGCCGGGGAATCGCCCTCTTGTTGGAAGTCCCCCCCGAAAGTTGTGATCAATATAGCGGAGTTCATGGAGCGATCCAGGAGTTACGCTCACCTTGTCGTAGAAGGTGGACTCTTGGAGGGCCCCACTGAACTGAAGAAGATTGACAAAAGAATAGTGTCGGTCTTTGTCGTCGACAAGCGTACGCGCAAAATTTGTCGCTCGACTAAAGACACAGTGGTGAAATCCCTGCAGTCCCTGGGGTTTAGCCCTCTAAGAATCGTAAAGGGAGCTAAATTCTTCATGTGGGACGTATTGCTGCCCACCGCGGAAGATTGTGTAAGGGCCACAACAAGAGACCTTATAACAAAGGACCTCATCTTGAGGACGGAATATGAAGGCAAGAGAAGGACCAGGGTGGCGATATACGAGGTCCCTCCTCAGGTTATCGGGGAACACCTGGCGGCATTCTTGTCGCAGTATGGCGACATACTGGGTGCCACCTGCGATAGCTTGACCGGGGGATGGAGCTTCGAGATTATGTTGAATGAAAAGGCCTTCCGCTCCATCCCCAACTGTCTGGACGTTGGACGCCTGAAGCTGCCGGTCATTGTGACTGGTCGCAAGCCAGTATGTTGGAAGTGCGGAGAGACTGGTCACCTCTCCTCTTCCTGCCCAGAGAAGAAGGCCTCTGGAAATCAGGCTCCGGTTGACCAAAATACCCCTCTGACCGCGTCTTTAGATTCCGCCACGCCTGTAATGGGCATGCCAGCTTCCAGGACCGATGGGGTAAAACCTCCGGTTGGGTCTACTTCAAAGCCCCCATTCTCCAAAGAGCTTTTTCCTGCTGCTGATAGTGCAGTTGTGGAGAGGGGAGAGGGGGAATGGCAGGTTGCTGGTAGGGTTAGAGGGAAGCGCCAGACAGCAGGTCCTCAGTCTCCTGAAGCCCACGGGACGAATGGCACTAACAGTCCCACTCCCTCTGTCAACAGTAAGGGCGATGCCTCGGTCTCTGGACCATCCCTAAGAGATCAACAGAGGAAGTATGATCCGGGGTTTGAAAAAATAGAAAAAATAAAAATACTGAAAGAGAAACTTGACAAACAAAAATCTGCCCCACAGCCGTCAACCCCTCACAATAGAGATCCCAGCCCTAAAAAGACCTCGCCTTTGAAAAAAGCATCATCTTCTACCAGTGAATCCCCACTCCCTTCAACCCCTCTCAGTAGAGAACCCAGCCCCAAGAAATCCTCCCCTTCGAAAAAGGCAACTCCCTCTACATCTTCTGCCCATCAATCCCCACGCCCTTCAAATACTCCCAGTAAGAAATCAAGTCCTAAAAAAAAGACCTCCCCAGCGAAAAAGGACATTCCCTCCACAACTTCCGCCCTAAATTCTCAGCCCTCATCCCCTCTGAGTAGGGATCCTAGCCCTTCAAGGCAAATTTCACAGCAAACTTCCCCTGCTAAAACTACTGACGTTCCCCCACCCACCAACAAAAGGCAAAGGAGTCCCACTCAAGATGCAAAGGAGAAAAAAAAGAAACATAAAAATATGTTCAACACAGGAGAGGAGGTGTGTTACATTTCTCCAGCCCAAGCGGAAAAAGCAAGAGACTATGGGAACCGCATCACCAATTTAAAATACCTCCTCTCAATTAAACAATTTGCGGATAAAGACATTGAGGACCCAAAGAACTTCCCAGATGCCCAAAGAGTCTTAACAGTAATAAGAATTGGGACCGGGGCTAGACTCATTTGGGCTATGTTGGACGAGGCAATTGCCTCCTTCAAAATGTCCCCGCCAATTGCTATCGTCGAAAATGACAAATTGAAGAAATTGAAACAATTTTGTGCCGGGAGGGTCCCTGTTTTTGTTCACCCCTCCCTATATAGAGCACTAAAGTTGACCTTCCCATGGGATATAGGCGGTCTCTCGCAAGACGGCTCCGTCAACAATGAGATGGGCCACGGGTCGATGGGAGAGGCTGTCGGTATCCTCACCCCGACAATGTTCAAATCAGCGTCTCAACCCTAATTAGGCATTTCAATGGCTCTCTGGTTAGCAAGTCTAAATGTCCGGGGCCTGAGGTCGGAGTCTCGAAGGGCGAGGCTCGATCGCGATCTTCAGCGCCTCGGGGTGGATGTATGTTGCGTGCAGGAGACCCGTTTCTTATCTCGCGATTATGAAGACATTCTGTCTAAGAGGTTCGTCCTCTATTCAGCATGTTTTGATGGACGCTCGAGGGGTGTTTCCTGGCTGGTGAGCAAGTCTCTGGATGCGGTTTGTGCTCTTGTCTTCGCGGATCCGGCGGGCAGGCTTTGCGTGCTGGATATTACCATAAAGGAGAAAGCTCTTCGTCTCATTGGGGTTTATGCGCCCAATGACCACACTCAGCAGCCTGGTTTGTTTCGGCAGATCGAGCCGTTTTTGAGGACTTCTCGTTCGGTAGTTTTAGCGGGTGATTGGAACGCCGTCCTTGATCCCGATATAGATCGCATAGGGCAAAAACCGAGTACTAACAATCCGGAAGTGAAATCGTTTCGGGCCTTCATCGACGGGTTTGATCTCGTCGATAAGTATCGAAATGAGCACCCCCGGGAGGTAGCGTGGACTTGGACTAGGGGCGGCAGCTCGGATACGGTGGTCAGCGCAAGCTACATCGACCGAGTTCTAGTTAAGAGAGTCGAAGTAGGGCTCTTAGAATGTCCAAGTTTCCATTATATAGTTTACTCGGATCATAGGCTTGTCCGGGTTCGGGTAAACTTAGCTAAGCCTAGGGTTAGGATGGCTGGTTATTGGAAATTAAACTCATCATTATTTGGTGAGCAAGATTTCCGGGACCAGCTTTTACTAATGTTACAGCGGGAATTGTCGGGGGCTGTGGTTGGGAATAAGTGGTGGGGTGTTCTGAAATCCAAACTTAGGTCTTTTGCTGCTGATTATAGTCGACGACTCAACCTAGCTAGGCTAGCAGCGCAAAAGTCTCTAGAAGCCAAAGTTGATCGGGCGATCAAATCCCGTGATAGTGGGGAAGTAGCCGTAGCTAGGGCGGAGCTGGCCTCCTTGCTTATGAAGAAGGATCAAGCTCTAGTAGTTAGGGCTAGGATAAAAAGAATGTCTTGCGAGGCGACGAATATGGCCGCTTCATTGCGTTCAGAGGAAGCTTGTAGGGCAACTAGTCGGCATATCGATCGCATCACATTGCCGGACAAGCGGACTGTGACTACAGACGCGGGCATTTGCGAGGCTTTTCGTGATTACTTTCAGGAACTTTTTACCAGGGAGCCCGGTCTGAGCCCTGCTCGGTTCGATGCCTATTTAGCCGACTTTCCTCGCCTTAAGGCGGCTGAAGCGGCTAGGTGCGAGGGGCCCATAACAGAGTCTGAGGTCTGGGATGCGCTGAAGCAGGTTGGCCTGGACAAGACTCCGGGATTAGATGGTCTTCCCTACGAAATGTACTTGAGGCAGTCGCCCGTCTTTGTCCCTCTGCTGGCACTGATTTTCAACAACTGGATGAGGCAGGGGTCTATTCCTCAACGCTTCACCAGGGGTGTGATCAAGTTGCTTCGCAAGAAGAAAGACGGTGGGGATGGGGTAGATAATTATCGGCCTTTGACGATGTTAAATACAGAGTTGAAGATTTTAGCCAAGGTCTTAGCTGACCGTTTGCAGGTTGTCCTCTCTAGTCTGATTGGCCCCGAGCAGACTTGTGCTGTGAAGGGCAGGACTATTCAGGACAACCTTCATTTGGTACGCTTGATCATCGAGAAAGTCGACGGTGATGCCGCGCTGATCAATTTAGATCAGTCCAAGGCTTTCGATAGGGTTGACCATCGATTTCTGGAGGCTGTCCTTTCGGCCGCCGGTTTCGGGCCGCACTTTCGCACTTGGATCCGACTGCTGTATGCGTCCCCCGGTGCGCTGGTGGAAGTGAATGGGGTAAGATCGAAGCCTTTCATTTTGTCTCGCTCCATTCGTCAGGGTTGTCCGCTGTCTCCATTGCTTTACGTTCTTGCGCTGGAGCCTTTCTTGCGTAAGTTGAAGACGAATCCGGTCCTTCGCGGAATTTCCTTACCTGGTGCTACCACCTCGGCCAGGTACTCCGCCTATGCTGATGACGTTTCGGTTCTGGTGTCGAGTAGGGCCGAAATTAACGAAGTCGGCAAAGAAATCAGGGGTTATGAGATGGTGACGGGGGCAGGATCAACCGCGATAAGTCTGTTGGCTTGCGGTTGGGTTCGTGGAGGGGAGTTTCTCTTCCCGGACCTTTCCTCTGGACGGACGGGCCGGTCAAGATACTCGGCGTCTGGTTCGGTCCCGACCTCTTCTTGGAAATGAATTGGTCGGAGGTGCAAGAGAAGGCCGGGCTCGCAGTTCGTCTGTGGACTCGGAGGAATCTTTCCTTGAAGGGGAGGGCGGAAGTATGTGGCTCGCACATCTACCCGATTCTCCTTTACCGACTCTCCGTGCTTCCACTCCCGTCTAACACTTTATTGGCGTTAGTAAGACTCCTGTTCTCCTTCTTGTGGGGAGGCAGGGCCGCCATGGTTAGTCGCGAGATCTGTTACCTCCATCCCTCTGATGGCGGTCTAGGGGTGCCTTGCGTTGAGACTCGTCGACATACGCTTCGCATTACTTATCTAGACCGGATGTGTATGCAACTGGATGAGAACGGCGAATTCTGGAAGGAAGACGCCCATAAACATTTTCCATCCTTGAGAAATGTGCGCTCGTGTGAGGAGGAGGTCGGCCGTAATCCTCGAGGCGAGGGCTCTTTCTATCACGAATGTCGGTTGGCCCTCAAGCGTCTCTTACGGGCGAAGGATGGCCTCTCCGACGTCCAGCCGTTGTCCCGTAAGGCATTATATCAGGTGTTAGTGAGGGGGAACGTTCAAGATGATCTGATTGACGAGCTCGGGCTGACGAAGCGGGAGGCTCGCTGCATATGGCCTTGGGCGCCCGGGTTGAAATGTCTCACCAACCCCGAGGCATCACTCACCTGGCTGGTGATTCGAGGGGCCCTCTGGGTCGCCAAAAGACTTCGCGCAGCGGGTTTGGCAAAGTCGCCAAACTGCGTGCGCTGCAGTGGGGAGGTGGAGACCATTGGTCACGCCTTCTTTCAATGTAGTGTCGTAGTTCCGTTGTGCAAGTTCGTTGAAGATCTCATGGTTCGCATGCTGCGCGGAAAGTTCTTTGTCCTCGAGGCCAGTTCCGTCTGTAGCAATATAGTACCGCCGTTGACTAAGGCTGAGCACTACGTGTTCCTTTGCTTACTGGGTGTTATGCGAGTCGTGATATGGACGACGCGACAGAAGGAATTTCATGGGGACGAGAAGTTTACCTCTTCCCAACTGATCTTGTTCTTTAAGCATCAGCTTAAAGTGAAGATCAGGACGGAAAGGAAGCGACTCCATCCATTGGAATTTAGCGAAAGGTGGGTGACTCTTGCGCGTCTCTGCAGAGTGAAGATGCCGGTTAGGCATTAAGGATTTTGGGATTACTGGGGTGAACATTGGTAACCCCTCCCTTGTATAGGTTAGTTTAGGTCGGTCTTGTTTTAGTTACCTTTTTCTTTTTTTCAGTTTAACTTAGCTAGGGTATGTATGCTCATTGGACCCCCCCCTTTTATTTCTGACCCGATTTTTTTTCTTTTGTTTAATTCCCCATCCCTCCCATCGTTAGGTGGTTAGTGATATCAGTTCTCTGGTGGGTGCGGGGCGCCTTTCGTTTCGAGTGTGTCTTTCGTATTTGTCGTTGTGTCTGATTGAGTGTGTGTTTGTAGCGAGTGCATGGATTGTATGAATGTTTTATATATTTTTTTCAAGCCCCGCATTGATTTCGTCCAGTTAACTGATGTTTCTACCACAGTTAGGGCTGTGGGGGGTTTTACTACTAACAAAAAAAAAAGTTTTGTTTAGTTTCTTGTATATAGTTTTGTATTCATTGTAAATTTTCATTGGGGTTTTTAGTTGTTATTTTATTCCCCTCCCCCCACAGACAATGATTTGTATATATGGGGACTAGTTAGAATTTCATAGAGTCTCTGAGGAATTTTGGTGGATGTAGTAAGAATGGTATGTAATGGATGTGTCGTTTTGGTGAAAGGAACATTGTTTGTATGTTTAGGTCAGTGATTGCGGCTAGCTAAGTTTAAAAGTTAAGACAGAAGATGACCATCCTTGCCCCCTTTCCCCAATTTTTGGCCTTGTGCCACATTTGTACTTTTTGTATAATAAATAATTACAAGGAAACAGAAGTTTTTGCTCCTTTTTTCTTGTCCGACCTTGTTAGACATTTTTTGTCTCTCAGTGGATTACTTACTTTGAACATTTGACTGTCTTAATTTAGTTAAGTTTTTTGATTTATTTTACCGTTTTTCTAGCGTTATTTTTTGACTTTTTGTTAAATTTTTCAGTTTTCTAACATTCTTATTTTCTTGACATTTGTTTCAATTTTTGATTTTTTCCGTTTCAGTTCCATACCCTCTTATTTACCGTTACTGCATTTTTTGCTTTTATTTATTCCTTTTTTATTTAACGTTTTCATTTTCTTGTACGTTTTATTTTTCATTTTTTAAATCTATTTTCTTTCCGTGCCCACACCCCAGAGTTTATCTGTTTATTTTTCGTCTTTACGTTTCTCGTTCGACCTTTTTTTTTTCTTTGTTTATTTATTATGTGTTAATTATTTCTGTGTTTTTCTTTTAAATATCCGTTATAGTTTTGCGTTTTATTGGTTAAATACGTGTGTATAATATTTGTTTGTAAATTTTGTGTTTAATTTGTAAATTTCTTTGCTTTTATTTACTTATTTAACGTTTTTGTTTTTGGGTTGACCGTTTTTTTATCGGCAGCCATATTGTAAATTGTCACGTTTTTAGTTTCGTATTTTATTTTGTATAGCGTTTTCTCTTAATTTTACGTTTATAATTTTTCTTTTTATTGTGTAATTTGTTGCTTTCTTGTCTGTAGTTCTTTTAATTTTTTTTGTTCTTTCTTCGTTTTTTGTGAACTTTGTTCACGTTTTCTCGTCTGTCTTACGTCTATTTGTTTTGCGTTTTTGTTTAATTGTTTAAATTAGTTAATTTCTTCGGCGAAACTTTTTCGTCTTTTTTATATACGTCCTTTTGTCTTATTGTTTGTCCTTGTCTATTTAAATTTGTTTCGCTGATAAACGAAACTTTATTTACTTTTACCCTCCCCTAAATTTTTTTTTTTTTCCCTACCACCCATTCCCTTCACTTTTCGCCTCCCCTTCACTTTTTCTTCCTGCCATCCCTCCCCTTCCCTTTATTTCAAAAATGGAAAAAAAAAAAACCAACAAGATCAGTGCCGTCCTTTCTGGTTAAAAAAAAGAAACCAGTAATTCCTGATTTAAAAAAAAACGTAAAGAAGCATTTGTTCTCTATAAAAAAACATCCGCCGGATAAAAATGATACGGATGAGTACCCGTTTCTTATTCCTTCGAACGAAGAAATGCTAAACACTCTTAAGAATGCTGCAAAGACATCGGAGACAAAAAAGAGCGAAGACCTTGTAATTAAGGAAGTTGATGAATGCCCTACTGAAGTTGAGAATAAGAATGCAGAGGCCGGGGAATTGCCCTCTTGTTGGTCGTCCCCTCCGAGTTGCATTATCAATGTTGCGGAGTTCTTGGAGCGGGCCAAGAGTTACGCTCATCTTGTCGTGGAAGGTGGACTCTTGGAAGACGCCCAAGAATTACAAAAGATTGAAAAAAGAATTGTGTCGGTCTTTGTCGGGGACAAGAGTTCGCGCAAAATTTGTCGCTCGACAAAAGACACAGTGTTAAAATCACTGGAGTCCCTGGGGTTCAAGCCCCTTAGTCATGTGGGACGTATTGCTACCCACTGCAGAAGACTGTGTCGCGGCATCAAGTCGAGACTTGATAACAAAAGATCTGATTTTGCGCACAGAATACGAAGGGCGGAGAAGGACCAGGTTGGCAATATACGAGGTCCATCCTCAGGTTATCGGGGAACACCTGGCTGCGTTTCTATCGCAATATGGCGAGATCCTGGGTGCTTCTTGCGATAGCCTGAAAGGGGGATGGAGCTTCGATATTATGTTAAACGAACAGGCCTTCCGCTCCATCCCCAACTGTCTGGTAGTAGGGTGCCTGAAGCTGCCGGTCATTGTGACCGGCCGCAGACCGGTGTGTTGGAAGTGTGGAGAGACTGGTCACCTCTCCTCTTCCTGCCCAGAGAAGAAGGCCTCTGGAAGTCAGGCACCAGTCGACCAAGATCCCCCTCTGACCGCGTCGTTACCTTCCGCCTCGCCTGTAATGGGCATGCCAGCTTCCGGGACCGGGTTGGATAAACTTCCGGTTGGCACAAAAGCCACATTTCCCAAAGAGCCTTCGCCCGCTGCTAGTGCAGTTGTGGAGAAGGGGGAGGGGGAATGGCTGGTTGCTGGTAAGGCCAGAGGGAAGCGCCAGACAGCAGGGCCTCAGTCCAATGAAGCCCCAAGGGCAAAAAACACGCACAGCCCCAAGCCCACTGTCAACGTTAAGGGCGATACCCCGGCCTCTGAGGAGACTGTAAAAGAAAAGCAGAGGAAATATGACCCTGGATTTGAAAAAACAGAAAAAATAAAGCAGCTGAAAGAAAAACTAGATAAGGAGAGGCTATCTCAACCGAAAAAAGTGACACCCACAACATCTACCTTGTCCCCACTTGCGACCCCAAAACATTCTTCCCCACAAAAACATTCCACCCCTTCATCACCCGTTAAATCTGTACCCCTCAGTAGAGATCCCAGCCCGTACAAACATAGATCGTATTATACCCCTCTTCATACTCCCAGTCCTTCCCCCATTAAAAACCATGAAATGCCCCCTCCCACACCAAAAAGGCAGAGAAGTCCTTCTCAGGAAACAAAAGAAAGGAAAAAAAAAAACACCTAAATATATCTACAACACAGGGAAGGATACCTGTAGAATTTCCCCGGCCCCCAGGCTGAAAGGGCCAAAGACTACGGGAATAGAATTAAAGAACTTAAGTGCCTTCTCTCAATAAAGCAGTTCGCGGACAAAAACGTGGAAGATCCGAATAATTTTCCCAACGCCCGGAGAGTTCTCACTGTAATAAGAACTGGAAGTGGAGCTCGGCAAGCATGGTCCATGTTGGAGGAGGCGATTAGTGCTTACAAAATGTCTCCTCCAATTGCTATCACAGAAAGTGATAAACTTAATCATTTGAAAAAATCTTGTGCAGGGAGGGTCCCAATTTTAGTTCACCCCTCCCTTTACAGAGCATTAAAATTGACTTTTCCTTGGGATATAGGTGGTCTCTCTCAAGACGGCTCCATCAACAATGAGATGGGCCACGGGTCGTTGGGAGAGGCTGTCGGTATCCTTACCCCGACCATGTTCAAATCAGTGTCCCAACCCTAATTAGGTCTTTGAATGGCTCTCTGGTTAGCAAGTCTAAATGTCCGGGGCCTGAGGTTGGAGTCTCGAAGGGCGAGGCTCGATCGCGATCTTCAGCGCTTCGGGGTGGATGTATGTTGCGTGCAGGAGACCCGTTTCTTATCTCGCGATTATGAAGACATTCTGTCTAAGAGGTTCGTCCTCTATTCAGCATGTTTTGATGGACGCTCGAGGGGTGTTTCCTGGCTGGTGAGCAAGTCTCTGGATGCGGTGTGTGCTCTTGTCTTCGCGGATCTGGTGGACAGGCTTTGCATGCTGGATATTACCATAAAGGAGAAAGCTCTTTGTCTCATTGGGGTTTATGCGCCCAATGACCACACTCAGCAGCCTGGTTTGTTTCGGCAGATCGAGCCGTTTTTGAGGACTTCTCGTTCGGTAGTTTTAGCGGGTGATTGGAATGCCGTCCTTGATCCCGATATAGATTGCATAGGGCAAAAACCGGGTACTAACAATCCGGAAGTGAAATCGTTTCGGGCCTTTATCGACGGGTTTGATCTTGTCGATAAGTATCGAAATGAGCACCCCCGGGAGGTAGCATGGACTTGGACTAGGGGCGGCAGCTTGGACACGGTGGTCAGCGCAAGCTACATCGACCGAGTTCTAGTTAAGAGAGTCGAAGTAGGGCTCTTAGAATGTCCAAGTTTCCATTATATAGTTTACTCGGATCATAGGCTTGTCCGGGTTCGGGTAAACTTAGGTAAGCCTAGGGTTAGGATGGCTGGTTACTGGAAATTAAACTCATTATTTGGTGCGCAAGATTTCCGGGACCAGCTTTTACTAATGTTACAATGGGAATTGTCGGGGGCTGTGGTTGGGAATAAGTGGTGGGGTGTTTTGAAATCCAAACTTAGGTCTTTTGCTGCTGATTATAGTTGACGACTCAACCTAGCTAGGCTAGCAGCGCAAAAGTCTCTAGACGCCAAGGTAGATCGGGCGATCAAATCCCGTGATAGTGGGGATGTAGCCTTAGCTAAGGCGGAGCTGGCCTCCTTGCTTATCAAGAAGGATCAAGCTCTAGTAGTTAGGGCTAGGATAAAAAGAATGTCTTGCGAGGCTACGAATATGGCCGCTTCATTGCGTTCAGAGGAAGCTTGTAGGGCATCTAGTCGGCATATTGCTCGCATCACATTGCCGGACAAGCGGACTGTGACTACAGACGCGGGCATTTGCGAGGCTTTTCGCGATTACTTTCAGGAACTTTTTACCAGGGAGCCCGGTCTGAGCCCTGCTCAGTTCGACGCCTATTTAGCCGACTTTCCCCGCCTTAAGGCGGCTGAAGCGGCTAGGTGCGAGGGGCCCATAACAGAGTCTGAGATCTGGGATGCGCTGAAGCAGGTTGGCCTGGACAAGACTCCGGGATTAGATGGTCTTCCCTACGAAATGTACTTGAGGCAGTCGCCCGTCTTTGTCCCTCTGCTGGCACTGATTTTCAACAACTGGATGAGGCAGAGGTCTATTCCTCAACGCTTCACCAGGGGTGTGATCAAGTTGCTTCGCAAGAAGAAAGACGGTGGGGATGGGGTAGATAATTATCGGCCTTTGATGATGTTAAATACACAGTTGAAGATTTTAGCCAAGGTCTTAGCTGACTGTTTGCAGATTGTCCTCTCTAGTCTGATTGGCTCCGAGCAGACTTGTGCTGTGAAGGGCAGGACTATTCAGGACAACCTTCATTTGATACGCTTGATCATCGAGAAAGTCGACGGTGATGCCGCGCTGATCAATTTAGATCAGTCCAAGGCTTTCGATAGGGTTGACCATTGATTTCTGGAGGCTGTCCTTTCGGCCGCCGGTTTCGGGCCGCACTTTTGCACTTGGATCCGACTGCTGTATGCGTCCCCCGGTGCGCTGGTAGAAGTGAATGGGGTAAGATCGAAGCCTTTCATTTTGTCTCGCTCCATTCGTCAAGGTTGTCCGCTGTCTCCATTGCTTTAAGTTGAAGACGAATCCGGTCCTTCGCGGAATTTCCTTACCTGGTGCTACCACCTCGGCCAGGTACTCCGCCTATGCTAATGACGTTTCGGTTCTGGTGTCGAGTAGGGCCGAAATTAAAGAAGTCGGCAAAGAAATCAGGGGTTAAGAGATGGTGACGGGGGCCAGGATCAACCGCGATAAGTCTGTTGGCTTGCGGTTGGGTTCATGGAGGGGAGTTTCTCTTCCTGGACGTTTCCTCTGGACGGACGGGCCAGCCAAAATACTCGGCGTCTGGTTCGGTCCCGACCTCTTGTTGGAAATGAATTGGTCGGAGGTGCAAGAGAAGGCCGAGCTCGCAGTTCGTCTGTGGACTCGGAGGAATCTTTCCTTGAAGGGGAGGGCGGAAGTATGTGCCTCGCACATCTACCCGATTCTCCTTTACCGACTCTCCGTGCTTCCACTCCCGTCTAACACTTTATTGGCGTTAGTAAGACTCCTGTTCTCCTTCTTGTGGGGAGGCAGGGCCGCCATGGTTAGTCGCGAGATCTGTTACCTCCATCCCTCTGATGGCGGTCTGGGGGTGCCTTGCGTTGAGACTCGTCGACATACGCTTCGCATTACTTATCTAGACCGGATATGTATGCAACTGGATGAGAACGGCGAATTCTGGAAAGAAGACGTCCATAAACATTTTCCATCCTTGAGAAATGTGCGCTCGTGTGAGGAGGAGGCCAGCCGTAATCCTCGAGGCGAGGGCTCTTTCTATCACGAATGTCGGTTGGCCCTCAAGCGACTCTTACGGGCGAAGGATGGCCTCTCCGACGTCCAGCCATTGTCCCGTAAGGCATTATATCAGGTGTTAGTCAGGGGGAACGTTCAGGATGATCTGATTGCCAAGCTCGAGCTGACGAAGCGGGAGGCTCGCTGCATATGGCCTTGGGCGCCCGGGTTGAAATGTCTCACTAACCCTGAGGCATCACTCACCTGGCTGGTGATTCGAGGGGCCCTCTGGGTTGCCAAAAGACTTCGCGCAGCGGGCTTGGTAAAGTCGCCAAACTGCGTTCGCTTCAGTGGGGAGGTTGAGACCATAGGTCACGCCTTCTTTCATTGTAGTGTCGTAGCTCCGTTGTGCAAGTTCGTTGAAGTTCGCATGCTGCGCCGAAAGTTCTTTGTCCTCGAGGCCATTTCCGTCTGTAGCAATATAGTACCGCCGTTGACTAAGGCTGAGCACTATGTGTTCCTTTGCTTACTGGGTGTTATGCGAGTCGTGATATGGACAACGCGACAGAAGGAATTTCATGGGGACGAGAAGTTTACCTCTTCCGAACTGATCTTGTTCTTTAAGCATCACCTTAAAGTCAAGATCAGGACGGAAAGGAAGCGACTCCATCCATTGAAATTTAGCGAAAGGTGGGTGAGTCTTGCGCGTCTCTGCAGAGTGAAAGGTGCCGACTTGGAGTGGCTGTTTGATGCCGGTTAGGCTTTAAGGATTTTGGGATTGCTGGGGTGAACTTTGGTAACCCCTCCCATGTATAGGTTAGTTTAGGTCGGTTTTTCTTTAGTTAGTTCTTTTTCTTTTTTTCATGTTAACTTAGCTAGGGTGTGTATGCTCATTGGCCCCCCTTTTATTTCTGACCCTATTTTTTTTCTTTTGTTTAATTCCCCCATCCCTCCCATCGTTAGGTGGTTAGTGATATCAGTTCTCTGGTGGGTGCAGGGCGCCTTTCGTTTCGAGTGTGTCTTTCGTATTTGTTGTTGTGTCTGATTGAGTGTGTGTGTTTGTAGCGAGTGCATGGATTGTACGAATGTTTTTATATTTTTTTTTCAAGTCTCGCATCGATTTCGTCCAGTTAACTGATGTTTCTGCCACAGTTAGGGCTGTGGGGGGTTTTACTACTAACAAAAAAAAAGTTTTGTTTAGTTTCTTGTATATAGTTTTGTATTCATTGTAAATATTCATTGGGGTTTTTAGTTGTTATTTTATTCCCCTTCCACCACAGACAATGATTTGTATATATGGGGACTAGTTAGAACTTCATAGAGTTTCTGAGGAATTTTGGTGGATGTAGTAAGAATGGTATGTAATGGATGCGTTGTTTTGGTGAAAGGAACATTGTTTGTATGTTTGGGTCAGTGATTGCGGCTAGCTAAGTTTAAAGTTAAGACAGAAGATGACCATCCTTGCCCCTTCCCCATTTTTTGGCCTTGTGCCGCATTTGTACATTTAGTACAATAAATATTGACAAGGAAACAGAAGTTTTTACTCCTTTTTTCTTGTCTGACCATGTTTGACGTTTATTCTGTCTCTCAGAGGATTTTTATTTTGAACTTTTGACTGCCTTAATTTAGCTAAGTTTTGATTTATTTTTACCGTTTTTCTAACGTAGCTTTTTGACTTTTTGTTAAATTTTTCATTTTTCTAACGTTCCTTTTTTGACTATTGTTTAAATTTTTGATTTTTTCCGTTTCAATTCCTTACCCCCTTAGAAATTAGTCCTAACTCTGATTTGGAGGGATTTATTAGTCTGGACTGTATATTATTTTGAAAGTTAGGTTTATGGTCTTTAAAAAGTAGGTAGGCATCTTTTAAGTGAGTAGTGCCCATTCTATCAGTAATATTGTGTTTAAATGCAAATTTAGCGGTTTCTCTGTGTATGGAGGATAAGTGTTTGGAGTTATTATCATTTTTATAAGAGTTAGATACTTTGTTCAGAATCAGATGATTATATTCCGATGGAAAAAAAAAAAAAGTTGTTCAATGGAATGAATTTAAAAATTAGTTATTCCTGCATGAACAACATGAAAAAATTATTAGCTCCCATAATAGTAAAATTTTAAATGAATTTTATAATCAACTTCAAAAAGATCCTAATACAAGCCCAAAGACCAAATCTACCTGTAACTGCAGGGAAGGATCTGTCTGTCCAGTAGAAGGAGTATGTTTGTCCAAAAACATAGTATACGAAGCTACGATTTTCCCCATAGAAAATATTGAACATAAGATCTACATAGGAATTTCGGCGGGAAGTTGGAAACAACGATTTTACAACCATCGCCAATCCTTTTATAATGAATCAAAAAAACACCAAACTGCACTTTCAAAGCACTATTGGGAGTTATTGGAAAACAAATTAACCCCACAAATAAAATGGAAGATCATCTCAAAAGCCAAAACTCCGATTAATTTCAGAGACAGATGCAATTTGTGCATTATGGAAAAAATACTAATAATAAAACATAAGGATCCGGACATACTATTGAACAGACATAATGAGTTGATTTGTAAATGTAGGCATAAAAATCACCTCATTTTAACAAAGTATGTTTAGATATATAAATAGAAAATATAAATTGTTTTAAATGAATATATGAAAATACTGACACTGTGCTCCTTGATATATGTGTTGTTGAACTTAAAATTTTTTTATATGTGAACTTATTTAGATATATATATAAATGAACAATATAGATAAGTGTAACTATGTATTTATATTGTGGACACATATGTATGGTAGTATGGATATATATGTATAAATAGATATACACATGTGTGAGTATGAATATACTAGTATGAGGCATGTTTGAATACTGACAATTTTTTTTTTAACGTGTATGCCGCATGGGTGTGGATGTATATGTATAAATGTTTTTATGTTTGTTTTGTATGTATATGTATATTATATGTATATGTACGGATATATGTGTGTGTACATGTACTTAAATATGTGTATTTTTATAGATTTAACTACTTGTAATCTATATATGTATATAGACGTAATTACCTTAGAATTAATATTTGGAAAATATATATATGTATATGTATGTAAATGGGTGTATAACAATGTAATATAAATACATATACATGCATGTGTGAATAATTGTAGAAAATATTCTTTATATATATATATATATATATATATATATAATTGTGTGTGTATGGTGGTATGTGTGGGTATATATATATATATATTCTTTTTATATCTTTTTTGTATGTGGGTGTTTTGTGCTTATATATGAATGTATATGTATTTAAGGGTGTATATGAGTATGTCTATATATATGTATATATATATATATATATATATATATGATTAAATGGTTAGATAAATTTTTTGATATATAGATTTGTATATAGATATATGAATTGTATATGTGTGTATATATATATATATATATAGAGGTATATGTGTGTGTGTGTGTGTGTGTGTGTGTATATATATGTATGTGTGTGTGTGTATGTATATATGTGCATACGTGCATGAATTGATTTTAAATGAAATATTGGGTCTTTCTAATGACATTTTAAATTTACTATTCTTAATTTGTAATATCCTTCTTTTGTAATATTCTATAATTTAAATTTTGTTATCTTCTGAAGGGAGTTTCATTTCTAAATTGATAAATTAAATTTAAATATACCATTCTTTAACTATTAATAATAGTAATAATATTAGACAAATTCCTTTAAAATGAGACACTTCCGAAATCACCTAAAATTAAATTTTAACTATGGAATCAAACTAAAATCTATATATATTTCAAATATTAAAATATAGATAAAGATTGTAAAATGTATATATAGTTTATGTATGAGGATAAATGAATTTTTGTGAGACATATATGAATAAATGAAAATTAATATTACCCTCAAATACTATTAAATAATGAAACCTAATCTTTAATTTAGTTTACCAATATAATAAATAAAAATTACATTCATAAATTAATTTTAAATATTAAAATAGATATTATTGTTACTGTTTTTTCTTTATATATTGTGGAAATACAATTAGTCGGGTGAATAAAGTATTAAAATTTGAAATATTTCTTTATGTCCTAGATAAATATGTTTATTACAATAATAGTTATATTTAGTCCCGAAACTATTTACTTAAAAAATTAAAGATTTAAGTTAATAACAAAATTTTTTTCAGACATCGAATTTTCTATCAAACATTGTAAGCTATCTTTTACATAATTTTGTTAAAACAAAATTATAACAACTCCATCTCTCTTTCCCCCCACTTTCTCTCTCTTTATCATAAGACTCACTTGTATACATTTTCTACATTTCATTTCCGTTTTGTTAACCATCTAAATAGGTCATGGTTCTGTCACTCCTCCTACTCCAATATAAAACATACTTAAGAGAGATATAAAATTAACCCCTCCCTATACTTTATATTGTCTGTTTAACTGCCACTCTCAACCCCCTCTATTAAATTACAAAAATTACACTACCCACCAATTTCTAATCCCATTTTTCCTCTCAATTCGTTGTTGGAAGTTTTACCTGATGATCCTGAATCCTTAAAAAAGGATTTAGGTGAAATAAATTATCGTAATGGTACCTTAAAGTGGTTTGTTTTTCATTATATATATATATATACATATATATATATATATATATATATATATATACACGTTATTTTTGATGGATACTCATATTCAAGTAGAAGCTCTGTTTTTTAAACATTTTTTTTTTTTATCCAACTACATCTACCAACCTGAATATTTGATAAATCTTGTCAGAAAAGAATGTGTGTTCTCCGGTAGAATTTGAACCTGCATCTCCTATGGGGAATCATCATTGGATCTGATATGCCTAACCGCTGTGTGTGTGTGTTATAGGAAATTAACTTAGCATCTATCACCTGATCAGACCTTAATGATTAAAACCATGATAGAGATAGATAAAATATCAATCTTTTTACATTTTTTTTTTTTTTTTTATAATTTTTAACTTGTATTAGAGTGTAGCAATTTGCACTAATGACATATTTCTAATGTAAAAATTTGAAAAATAATGTTCCGTATCAATGTCCCTGACAAAAACATTCAAATGTTTAAAAAACAAAAAACAAAACAGGATTCCTACATGTCAACAAAATAAAAAAAATTGAATAAAAACAAAAATACTATCCATTAATATTATTAAAGAAAAAAATTCTTTTAGAATTTAACATATATCAAATGTAATAGAATTCTGCTAATAAAGACAAGAGCAATAATTATTATTAACAACATTCGATACTTATTGAAGACCAACTTAAAGTATCATAAGTTTTAAATCATTCATTCTCAAGAATGACTTTATTGGTCAGAAAATCTATTTTACACAGACAAGATAAATAAAATGTAAAAGAATAAAACTGAGGCTACTCAAGTTTCACCCTTACAAATGAGGGATAGTCAGGTCAGGTTGAATCTTCACAAGTATTGTGTAACGCTTATAATTTACACCCTTAAATATAGAGAACTTGTTTTTTTTTTGTAAGATGTTTCATACATTTGTGAATAAGTCCTGAAAGTTTCATTAAAATATGACTATTATCTGATTTTTGCAAGAATTGCCAAATAAATCTGTTTTTGACCACAAAAAGATGCTCAAATTTCCCACACAAATTTATGGTCCCATCTTGACACCAGAATAAGATTTTTAATCAAAATTTTGAAGGTTCTAAAGAGCATAAAAATAATTTAAACCTTTCTTTTTGTGTTCGTAATTTTATTACAGTTATCTCCAATTCACATAAATTAGCCAAACATAAATGTGTAAACACCTCATACACAATACCACCTCCATGTTAAAAAAATGCTTTTCAGCAATATTTGAAACTAAAAGTAATATTTGCTTCAGTTCAGATTAATTAAACTTTAAATCAGCTCATTTTTCAAAATGTTGAATAAAAGTATATTTTGTTCATGAAAGATTTTTTTAATAAAGAGAATTATTGTGCTGACAAATTTGTCAATACGGATGATTTTATTGATTTTACTGATCGATCAGAAAAAAAATAATTCCAATAAATTTAAATTCAGTTTGAAATACAACAAAGTATTTTGCTTATGGGAAATATTACATTTTCTCATTTCATCTACATTTCATATATATTTAGAATTATTAAGCCTGTTTAAAAATGAAATGAGTTACCAAATTTTTTTTGAAAGTGTTGCTAATGAAAAAATAGAATGTTCAATAACATCATAATAGTTTTAATTAAAATAGTTTGAAAAATATCATAGCTCTAAAATAATCAATGAAATAATATTTTCTGTTTGAAAAGAATGCTGCCAATATTTTATACATTTCTACAGCATTCTATCTGCCTCCATATTTGTTTGAGGCAGACGACAATGTTGCTCCTCTATTTATGGAAGAAAAATGGTCGTGCCATGAATGAAAACTGTGATAAGAAATATACAGTTATTTTTTTTTTTTTTTCAAATAAAATTTTGCAGCATATTTAATTTTTTAATAACAATTTTTTTAATATATAATACTTTCATGTTTACAAATTAATATTTTAGAATTAATTAATAATATTTTCATTTTTTAATAACAACTTCTAACATTTTAATATTAAAAATAATATATTACTGTTTACAAATTAATAATATTTTTATATTTTAACAATTTTAATTTATAAAAGCTTTCCAGCACACACTTTTTTTTTATGAAAGTGGCATTTAAATGTTCTCAAAATCTGATTAAATAACAAAACACTGAATCACTTTTTGGATGGAACAAGAATTTTTCAGTATCCATTGATATATGGTCATGTGACAAGAAATAGTTTTAGTAGTGACATAATTCTTTTTAGTGATTAAGTGATTAATACACAATATTCTTTTAACAGATCAGCAAGCATGTCAAGTACCATATGGCAATTCAAAAAAAAAAAAAAGAAAAAAAAAAAAAGTAAAGTAAAGTAAAATAAAATAGAGACTTTATTATTGATATTCAACCAACCATTTAAATTGGGCTAACTTTATCATATTTCTTTTAGATTTCTATATTTTTTTTTTTATTCATTTCACCTCAAGCAAGGCAATAAAGCTACTCAGAGGCAAGGGGTTAGTGTTGAGAGAATATGAGTAAAAAGACACTATTAAGGAGAGAGAACAATAAAAGAAGAGGAATTAAGAAGACAGTAGATAATGATTGACATTGCATTTAAATATTTGAAGATCTAAGTTGACTGGAAAGCAAAGAGCCAAAAGAAAGTTCCAGAAGTGAAAAGTGCAAGAGAAGGAACTGTTAACATAAAAAAAGTTGGTTCACTGTGTCATGCTAGACAATTTTTCTTGTCGGAATCTATTTTACACATTTATAAGTGTACTGGTGCTTCTGCAATGTATTTCACTATCCTCCTATCTAATTAATCCTTTTAACTCTCTGTAGATAAAGATAAAGAAATCATTTTTTTTCACCATCCCACTTTGTTGTTGCTATCTCATTCATACGCCATAATTTACTCAAAAAATTTACACTTGTCATCTGCGACTAATTTTCCATGATCAATGTGGTCCTTCACATTATTTAACTGCACAGGATTTTATCTAAATTGTAATCATTAAATTTATAATTTAGGAAAGTGAAAATTTCACTGAAATATTTTGGAAAATTTCCATGTTTTTATCTGAAATCAAGAAAATACGAAGACTAAGCAAGATGGTCACTATATATTTAGAAAACAGTATCAGTTCAACACCCTTGTTTTTCCTATACATCTAAACTATAATCTTGGTAAAGGAAAACTTCAATGAAATATGCTGAAAAATTTCTAAGTTTTCATTAGAAATGAAGAATATACAAACTTTAAGCAAAATGGTCATAATATATGTAAAAAAAAATGGCGGCGTCTGTTTAAACTGACACCTAGAAAGTTTGGGTTAAAATGAGTCGACACAAATTTCTCAGAGAGATACTGCAGGTTTTACTCATAGCAAGACCAGAACTCAAAATTCAACATCAGTATTTAGAAAAAAATTACATACAAAATGCATAAAAAAGAATTAATTCAATGATAAATTTAGATTAAAACTGACACCTTTTTTTCCCCAGTATATTTAAAATGTAATTATTAACCATAATTTTGAAAAGTGAAAATTTCACTGATATATGTTGGAAATTTAATTTTAATACCTCATCTCAGAAATATAGACAGATACGTTGGGAAGTTTTCAAGTTTTCATCTGTAATGAAGAAAATATTAAGTTGAAACCAAATGGTCGCAATAAATGGAAACAAATGTGTTATCAGTTTAAACTGATATCAGAAAGATATTGATTAAAGCATATATGTATAAACACACAAGCAGCAGAAAAGAAAAACATGGCGCACACCAAAAGAGTAAAAAAAGGAGCTCTATTATCATTTACTGAGCATGCTTAGAAAAAGTAGTAGCAAATTATTGTCAATCTTTTCTTTTTTTTTTTTCCATTTCACTCCAAACAAGGTGATAAAGCCTCTAAGATGCAAAGGGGTTATGGGGGTGAAAGAAAATGAGAAGATTTTAGGAACAGGAAACCCAATCCTAAACAAGAAACAAGGGATAAACCTCTACTCCTGTGTTCAAAAGACAGGGGAAGGTGTATGAACCATGTAATAAGCAAGCCTAAGTAATTTCTTTCATCTTTTTTAAATTTTTTTAAAACTGAATTTATTAAATAAGGGTAAATTTAAAAAAAAATTTTTTTTTGTTTGATCATGAAACTAAATTTTGTTATTGTTGTTTAGGAAATTTAATTAAAACTAGAAATACCTATGAGAATTTTATGGCTTTCTTTGAATTTTGTTTTTTTTCTTTCTTTCTTTTAGCCAGTGAAATAAGACAGCATCTCTGATATGTCTTTTCCGGTTTTTCTTGCAATCAAAACAGAACAGTCCATTACTTATGAGGTATTGACAGGGTGTTTCTTTCTTTGATATGTCTTTTCTATCTCTCTACATGATCAAAACAGAATAGTCCATTATTTATGATTATTTGGCAGGGTGTAACGTATAAGGATCTAAGGGAGGGGCAAGCAGAATTAAAATCAAATATTTTGGTTATTGTCCACTTAGAAAAGCAGTAGGAATTTTATTAATTCACTTGCTAAGTGTGTCTGATAAATGGTAGCCAATCTGAAAAGGGTTTTAAGAAATCAGGATACTTACAATCTTTTTCATCATCAACCGAAAATGGTAAGATGTTTTTGCTCCAATGACCATTCTGGTTGCCATGATTTAAATTTTGTTCAGACAGCCAAGTTGAGCCATATGCAAGCTGTGAAAATATAACAAATTATATCAGGTGTGTGTAAAACCTGCCAGCATGTTTTATTTAAAAAAATGTTTTTTAGGAAAAGAAGGAAACGGGGAGGAAGAAAGAAAAAAAAGGGAAAAGGAAAAAGACAAAAGAAAGAAAAAAAAAGAAGAAAAAGGAAAATGAGAAGAAAGAAAAAGGAAAATGAGAAGAAAGAAAAAGGAAAATGAGAAGAAAGAAAAAGGAAAATGAGAAGAAAGAAAAAGGAAAATGAGAAGAAAGAAAAAGGAAAATGAGAAGAAAGAAAAAGGAAAATGAGAAGAAAGGAAAAAGCAAAAAGGAAACAAGAAAAAAGAGGGGAAAAAAGATGGCAAAAAAGTTGAAAAAAAATGGATAAAGAAAGAAAAAGGAAAAAGACAAAAACAAAAAAAGAGGAAAAAGAAAAAAAAGCCCCCCCCCTCCAAAAAAAAAAAAAAAAACAAAGGAAAAATATTACCTAACTATATATCCCAGATTTATGTTTTAAGATAATTTTAAAACCAAGTGCTAAAAAAAAAAAAAAAAAACACAAACTGCAAGATGAAGATAATGAAGCAATTAGAAATGCTTGTTTACAGCAAGCAATATGTTGGTTAAAAAAAATAACCTTACAAACTGATTCTCTTATTTAATTAGTTTGTGGGGATTACCCCCACCTTGTATGTCAAGACATCTACTAGGTGACACAGTTTCAGGACTATAAAACAATGGATATAACCTTTCCTTTTGCCATGTAGGAGCAATAAGAAGACTCTTCCTTGCTGTGGAGACCCTCTTCCCAGGCAGCAGACTTCTTAATTTTAAAGAAACCATGTAGACATTTGTCTCTCACACACATACACACTATGACTAAGTATGTCAAAGTTTTCTTTTTTTTTTATCTGTATAATAAAAAAATTTTTCTTTCTTTTTCTTTTGTGAGCTATATTGTTATATGTATAAAATTCCTTCATCGGTTGAATTCAGTTTCTTTGAAAGTTCTCAATGTCAACCAGAGATGAGTAATTGTCAATATACTTGTATTATTTCAAAATATTGTTCTCATCTTGGTTGATATAGATGTTGTTATAGACACGTTTCGACCAAGTACTCTCTGGTTATCATCAGGTGTCCATTGATTGGCTGATATATCTATTGATTAGTGATATTTTGTCCCTGTGATGTTCCTGCCAAATAGGTACTGA
Source organism: Acanthosepion lycidas (assembly GCA_963932145.1). NCBI lineage: Eukaryota > Metazoa > Mollusca > Cephalopoda > Sepiida > Sepiidae > Acanthosepion > Acanthosepion lycidas. Next base: position 7,164,190 of record OZ010606.1, on the reverse strand, counting down.
TCCAGGGATTGAACTCACAACCACTAGACAACATTAACACATGTATAACCAACTCCTGTATCGACTTGGCTCCATAAATATACCACAATAGTAAGCTGTAGTTTCAGTTCTACTATTCAAGTCTCGGTTGTATTTCATAAGGTTTTGTTATGGATTCATTTGTTATCTGCCCTTAGCAGTGTTTTTTTTTTTAGTATCCATTGAAATGATAGGTACTGCATATCATTGGACTATAAATAATATTTTTCTTGAAGAAAGCACTTTTGACCATGCAGACAGTTTAGTGTTATTTTTTTTGTTTTTGTTTCACATAAAACACTATTGTGGTCATATGATAATCTAAGTTAATACCATTAAATATTTTATATCCTGTCTCATGATTAAAATGCTTATGCCTTTCTAACTTTTAAAAAATTTAAACATTTAATTTTAAACATTAGAAGAAAATTCAAGATACGCTAAAAAGTTTTCTTGCCATAAAAAGCTAAGTAAAAAATAAAAATGCATAAAATTGACATTAGATTGGAGTCAAAAGCAATTTCTTTTTTTGATAGTAACCAATTGTAATGATGAAAAGTGGGTTATATACAACAATGTTCAATGCAAAAGGCAGTAGTTTAAATATTTACAAATGACCTGAAATGTTAAGTTTCATACATGAAAAATAATGTGTGTGTGATGAGATTGTCAACATATTCATTTAGAGTCCTTAAAACACAATGATAGTCCTTGGCATGATGATAAACTACATCTGGTAGCAAGACCTTTGATTGGAAGATTGGAGGTTTTGAGGAATGTGGAAACACCTCTTAATTACTATTTCCAGATCCACTGAGGGTCCAATCCATGGGCAAATAGTTAACCACACAAAATAAAAATCAAAACGTGAGGAAAATTTAAAAATAGGTGCTGTAAGCTCAGATGTGCTGGTGATGTAATGGCTAATGGTACAGAATTGTTAATCGTAGAGCCAAGTTCCAATTCCTGTTGGGTTTGTTATATTCACTTATGTGCAAATACCCTTGCAAAAGGTATGAAGCCACCTCTTCTCTCTCCAGCTATAGGTTAATTAGTAAAATTTGTATTGCTAAACCATTAATATCACAAAAAAAAAAAAAAATTCTTAAAATCTAAAAATATTTTCTGGCTTTAAATAACCTGTAGAGGATTTACAAGCCATAGAAAATGAATCAATCAAATTTAAATTTTTATTTTATTTACTTTTGGTGGTGGGGGTAATATTAGTTAGGCTGGGAACTTTTCAGCATCACCACATGAATAAGTAAGTAAGTAAATAAAATATAAATAAAAAACAATCAATACAGTTAGTTGGTATATTCAAAAAGCACAGATGTCAAAAGCACCTCAAGTTAGCTATAGTTTTGAGGTTCCTGACTCAGCAACCAATTTATTCTTTTGTTCCTTTTACAAAACAAGATACGGAAAAAGAGAAAGAGGAGAGGATAAAAAAAAAAAAAAAAGAAAGAAGAAGAAGAAGAAGAAAAGAAGAAAAGTCCATCTGTTTACCTTTTATCTTAATAATTCTTTTGCGTCCCATTCATCTTTGACAAGTCAGGACATTCACACTAATTTAGCTTTCTATATTCATTGAACATACATTTTTAGATAAACTATTTCATCCATTATAATGTCTTTTCATGAAAAGGCTAAAAAAAAAATGCATAACACACATACATTGTTGGATACTGTTACTACAGTGGTTAATAGCACTGGCAATAAAATAATTTTAAGATAACTGAATCGATATATTTATTCATTGCCATTGGGAACCTAACATTTTTATTATTCCAACTGTCTAGCATTGTAAGAGATGGCACTGGACAGAGAAATATTTGAATAAAATGTCATCAATTTTGTTTATCTCTTGGTGTATATTTGCATCATCCACATTTCAGAGTTAGCTTCATCTTTTACAAAAAAATCTTGTCCCAAATTATCTTACTAACCACACACTTGCCTATAGTTTCCCCCCCTCCTCTGCAGTCTTTTGAATAGGAGTAGACAAAGCCAACAAATCAAAATGTATTATTCTACCCACCAAACCTGTCACAACTGAAAAGAATTCACCTAAACCAAACATAAAATTTGTTACAACCTTGAAAGCAATAAAAGACTTAATATAAGAACAAAATAAAACTTGGAATAGGAATTTACTCTATTACCTGTATTATTGCTACAAAGAATGTATAGAAGAAACCTCAAGAAATTTGAATAAAAATATTATATTATAAGGGATCTTTTACAAAACAACACACTCAATGCATTAGTTGCTCACTGTAATGAGACTAACCATGATTTTGATTTAAAAAATGCTAGTTTAATTAAAAGAGAAGGCAATTTACTAAGATGAAAATGTATAGAAAGTGCTTTAATTGCTAGTTTACTCACAGTAAATTTATATCCAGGTTCTTATAACATTTTATGTTATAATGGGGGCTTCCTTCCCAACCTTTTGTTTGAAGTAGTGTGTAATGCCAACATCTTGATTAGGTTATTTTCTAATGAGTGCGTTGCCCCCCTTTTAGCTGTTGATGCAAGTCCTCAAGTGATGCAGTTTCTGTTATTTGGTAAAATTCTTTGTTTGTGATTTCATAGCATCGGTCCGCAAGGTTCAAAGAAGAACGGTCCTCCCTAAGACCTAGAAGTTCATTTGCTCAAAGTTATTTTTAATCTTTGATCTGAAAAGATGGTTGCATACAGTTGATAATTTAGACATTTTGGAATGGGTTTGGCACAAGGCCATGCCTATAATAGGTTTTTGCACCATAAATAGCAACTATATCAGTGGTTCTGGACCATGAGGGAGTCCATGTAACATTACAGAAGGTTCACACATAAAAATGGCAAATTGGGGGTCCACAGTAATATTTTTGTGGTCCATAGAGCAATTTCATTTCAGAATGGTTGTTACAACTGAGAACTGGATTTTTTACTGAATTAAAATACTAAAAATTGGAAAATAACTCTAAAACTAGTAGAAAACAAGATGAAGCTATGCAAGTTAGCATCCCTTTTGCTCTACTGGATATTTTGATTGTAAAAGTTGAATAAAAACTGAGAATGATACATAAAGGAAAGATCATATATTGAGCAGATATGAATGTACGCGAGTGATTCATGGAAGATTGAAGTTTAAAAGCAGTAAAATCGACCTTGCTAATCGAACAATCCTCTTTGGCACAATCGGTTAAGGCACATCAGGCTAAATGACGGTTCCATATAGGATACAAGTTCAATTCCTGTCAGAGGATGCATATTTTCTATGAAAATTTTGTGGACGTTCAAGCCGGTAAATGTTATTAATACTGTATATTATAAAACAGAGAATTTACTTAAATATTTGTATCTATTAGATTGGTGTGAAAATAATGTCGTTTTCTCACATAGTAACATATGTGAGAAAGCAACATTATTTTTGCACCAACCTAATATAAAAAGAATGTATTAACATAAAAATGTTTAATATATATATATATATATATATATATATATATATATATATATATATATATATATATATAGGAAAATTATATAAAGATTATAATTTATTATATAAATTAATTTAATATATTAATAACAAATAATAGTAATTTTAAATATTAATAAAATAAAATATCAATAATAAATTTAATATATAAATTATATAAGAATTATATATAAAGGAAGCATATACATTTACTATTTCTATAATACAATTCCTAAACATATCTCTTAGTAAAAAATAAAATAAGCTTTTTTTTCATTGAATAGTTATGAGGGTCCACCAAAAGAAAAAAAAAATTAAGGGTAAAAATGGTCCATGTGTAAAAAAAGATTGAGAACCACTGGTCTGTATGAAAGTCTGAATGTCTTGAATTTTTAGGATAGACTTGGTGTATGTGCAATCACTGCTTTCATTCCAATTCCAGATCACAGAGAGGGCCAGCGTCTATATCAATAGAGGATCAATGATGTGTTCAGTTTGGCTTACAGACCAGTTCATATGTTTCCTTCACATCCGACGCATTAAATTCCAGCACTGTACCATAATACTTGTATCAAAGAAGCTATCGACTTTTGTAAAAATAAATCAAGATAATTTCATAAATAGTCATCAGTCTACAAAAGTCTTTCCCGAGACCAATAGCAACTTAATTACAATTGTCTGGCAAGTAGTTCAGATTGCAGATTGGCCATTACTGTGTCATATGAAATCAGTGATTTGATCGGACCATGAGATTTTAGAAGTAATTTCTTTCATCATCTAACTTGTAAAATATTCTTCTGTTGAAATCTTAAATCTTTTATATGCTATGTCCCTTTGACGTGGGTTATCATGGCTCTCCAGAAGTTCCTATTCACCTCTTTTTGCTTTCAATATGCCATGAACCGATATTCTCCTGAGAGGATGCTTTGCAAACTGCTACACTCTTAACCTGTTCATTTCTCATTTTTCTCTATAAGCTGCAATTCTTCTCTTACTCTTACTACTCATACAGCAAACTCCTTCAATAACCCTCTACCTTAAGTTGCTCTTGGGTCTTCTAGAGCAAGAATATTAGTTTTTAAAAATGTCCTGTGAGTTTCAGATTCTTCAAGTCCCCTTTCCTCATTATGTCTCCTGTAAATCTCAACTACCTCTTTCCGTGCCTAGGCAAAATTGTTCTTTTCCATTCCTATAAAACTTCCTCATTATTCATATGCTCTGTCCATGGTATTCTCAGTATTCTTCCATAGAATCACATCTCTGTTGCCTCAAGTCTCCTCTTCAGCTGTGAAGAGATTGTCCTGCATTAACAGCAATATATTTATATTTACTTCTTAATATTGTGCTTAGTTTCTAGAAGGCATCTTTCCCTAGCTCAATGTCTTTTGACTTCTTTTCCATCACTTGTTATAACACTTTCTAGATAATTAAATTTCTCTACTTGATTTATTTTGATGTCTGCAATTTGGGGCTCACATTTTGGGCTGTCCTCACTTGCTAATTACCAAACATTCTGTCTTTTTATAATTGATGGTTAGTCTTTTCTTCTTGCTTTCCCTTACTACCTTGTCCAGGGTTTCTTGTACTTTTCATTGTTTTTGACAACAATATAGTGTCATTTGGGTGACTTATGTTGAAGTTGTGCAGACCTAACAGAGTAATTCTACTTTACATCAAAAGAAGCACTTTTGGCAAACATGAACAAAGCTGCCCACAATAAGACAGTGTCAAAGGACGGTTTTCCCCTTGACACCACCATTATTATTTTAATGACCTTCACACTTCGGCAATGTTTATTGTTTTAAAAAGCGATGATCAGAACTGTAATAAAACCTAAAGGTATGAAAGTGAATTTAAACATTTTCTTTGTTCTTAAAAATTGACAACAAAAATTATTGGAATGGTTGGCAAAACATTGTCAAATTTGCACATGTTTCAAACTTTATAAAATGGTAAATAAGGATTTCCTTATAGTTGGTTCACATATATTAATAATTTAGTAAAAGTATATAAATTTATGAATAAAAAATTGTTTCCATATGTATCTTTTTATAAATTGGTAAATGATAAATATTGCATTGCATTAGTTTTAAAAGAATTGTATTAGTTTTTAGAATGTTGTAAATAGAAAATTATTCCTGTAAATAATCTAATAAATAAATAGTGTTTAATATTTTTGTTGTAAATTCTCAAGAACAAAAAATGTATAAATTCACTTTCATCATATGTTCAGGTTTTATTCCAATTCTATTCATCTCTTAAAAAAAACAAAAACAAAACATTGTCAAGGAGTGAAGGTAGTTAAAATAATAGCAGTGTCAAGGGAAAAAGTATCCTTTTGACACTTTTTTTGTGGACACAAAGGTCCATGTTTGCACTTTTTCCTGTCAATATTGCATTGCATTATTAGTAATCGTATTAGTTCTTAGAAATAAATTGTGTTTAACATTTTTGTTGCAAATTCTCAAGAACCAAAAAGTAATGTATAAATTCAATTTCATATGTTTAGATTTGATTCCAATTCTAATCATTGCTTTTTAAATAAAAGTGGAGGTAGTTAAGAAAGCAGTATCATGGGAAAAGCTGTCCTTTTGACACTATGCATCATTGTGGGCACGTTTTTTCATGTCTGATACACTTTCATTTAGATGAATTTGAGATAGAACTAAAGAAATGCATGCAGAAAAAAATAAAGCCACTTGGATTTACATTAGAAAACTACATTGTGACCGACTGAGGTAGGCTCTTTTGCCTACCTATCATACTATTGTGTAATTTACTGATTTAGATGTTATTCTGTTGCTGACTATGTAGGCAGAACAGGTCAAAGGTTAGAAGCATGAACCAATCAACATGCACCAGCCAATATTTGAAAGGGAAAGGTAGACAATATACATAGGTGTGTCAATGTATCAAGTTCAGTGATAGCTGAATATTAGATTAAAAGCAGCAGCGTGCCCAGTCTTATAGCCTAAACATATTCTCCATTGCTCAGTACGGCTAAGACCGATCATCACTTGAAAGTGTTGGAATCAGTGAACATTAAGTCCTACCAGCCATCTTTCTGTAGCGAGAAGGAATGGTTGGTGGGCTTAAAAATAATTAACCTTTAATGTTATATATATATATATATATATATAATCATGGATGTGCAGTTTAGGTTGGTTGGGTTTTATGGCATATCAACCACTGTGGGTCATTTAATGCCAAATTAAGGTGTATATATATATATATATATATATATATATATATATATATATATATATACATACATACATACATACATACACACATCTACCTATACATATATTAAATATACAGTACTATTAAACATATAGCTGGCAACATTATCTTTTCAAAAACGCATAGCTGGCAACATTATTGTTTCAAAAACGCATAGCTGGCAACATTATTGTTTCAAAAACACATAGCTGGCAACATTATTGTTTCAAAAAAACGTATAGCTGGCAACATTATTTTTTCAAAAAAACGTATAGCTGGCAACATTATTTTTTCCCAAAAACGTATAGCTGGCAACATTATTTTTCCAAAAACATTATCTGAAGCCTTGTTGTTGGATGTAGTTTATCGTCATACCCAGGATGCTGTGCAGTTTAGGTAGGCAAGGTAAGCATTGCCAACTCTGAATAAAATAGATCAGCAGCTACATTTTCCTTCTGTGGTACAATATGCACCTAATCCAAAAAATTTATGGATGTTTACACTGATTATTACGCATAAAATGCAAAATATTTTATTTTTTCCTAGATTTACTACATAAAGGTCACAAGCTGCCTACACTGAGTAATTACTGACGGTATGTGCCTGATATGAAACTCAGAGTAGTGTTGTCGACATTGGATATTATGTATATTCACTAATATATATAAAGAAACAATTTATACAAAGAATTATCAATCACATTAACGTTGCTATTTAATTCTTTGTATAAATTGTTTCTTTATGCTATAAAATATAAGCTGCATACTCTCTCTCTCTCATATATATATATATATAAGTAGAGAAATATGAGCAACTGTATACGCCTGTGATTACATTCATACACAAATTTGCAAATAAATATTTAATTTTTGGTGTAATCAAAATAGTGCTCAATGCAGTGTAACAGAGATATAAAGTATATATTAATACTATACTCAAAGTTTCATGTAAGTACAATCATTAGGTACTAATAGGTATGAACTTTTCAATACTGTATTGAAAAGTTCATAACTATTAATACCTGATGATATTCAACTGACATAGGTAATATGTATAGTTATTAATATAAAGAAATATAGTTTTAAGGTGTGCTATATTTATGGGATAAAGTGTTCAATATCAGAGATAGAGATAGAGTGTATGTAAACAAATATAAAGGTGAACATTGGAGTAAACACTCAGAGGCGACAGGCAATCATCAGGCCGCAAATGTTGGATCTTTCCTCAACTATTTATATATATGGGTCAGTGGTGCATTGTGGGTAATCTATTATGGTGGTTATTTTTACGGGAGTGGCTTGTTTGTTTATTTATTTGTTTGGGTTAATTTTACTTGCGTTTCATTTTGTATTATTTATTTTTTTCGGTTTTTGATGTTTTATTAACATAGTAAAAAAATTGTGGGTGGATATGCTTAGGTCGCTTATTTAATAAGTTTTTTGGTCTGGGAATTTAAGCTATTTATTCGTCTACTGTTTAGATTGCTTGCTGTAGTCCATTCTGTTATTTTGGCGGGGGAGTAATTTTTTTTTTTTTATTTTGGATTGAATACTTGTTTATTGCTTATTTGTGCTTATTTTTATTAGCTCTAACAGTTATTTTAGCGGGGATGATTTATTAATTTGTTCATTTATTTGGATTAATTTTTATTTGTTTTTATTTATTTACTTATTTTTTATTTTGTATATTTTTATTTACTCTATTTGGTTTTCAGTTTTTGAGTAATGTAGTAATGTTTTTTTTTGTTTATTGTTATATAGCAGTTATAGCTATTTTTATGTTCAATTTTGGATTGGTTATTGTAGTCTATTCTAACAGATATTTTGGTAGGATTGGTTTATTAATTTGTTTATTATTATTTACTTTATTTACTTGGGTTGATTATTTTTACTTGTTTTTTATTTTTATTTATTCTATTTCATCTATTCTAACGGGAATGGTTTGTTAATTTGTTTATTACTTGTTTGGGTTAATTTATTTTACTTGTTTTTATATTATTTTGTTTATTTGTATTTATTCATTTCAGTTTTCAATAGTAACAATTTGTTTTCATGTCTGCATTTTGAGATGAACTCAGATCATTTATTTAGTAATTTATTTTGGTCTGGGAAGGTAATAATAGCTATATTTTTCATATATATATATATATATATATATATATATATATATATTATATATATATATAGTCATTACACACATTTTATTTTTTGTTTTCGATTTTTACTCTGATGAAAGAGGACTGACACTGTTTTAGCCATTTTTAAATTGTGGCTATTTTTCAGTATTCCTTTTTTATGGAGGTATATATTTTCTTTGTTGCCCCCTCTATTTTTTGTTATCAATAGTTTTTTTTTTTTTTAATATGTCTGCTTTTATCACCCTAAAATATTAGAAACATTAACAACACTAAAACAGTAGCAGCAGGTTTATTCAATGGCCTGGGAAATTTGTCATTAGATCTGTAGAAAAAGAATAAAGGCCAGGGATGCCAAACTTGCTTAACCACCTTTGATAAAATTCAAGCTGGTTAAGCCATGCTGGGTTTTTTATTTTTTTTATATGGGGCACTTAGTAAAGATCAAATTCACTACTTGGTAGTAATATTTAACTAGTCTAGCCTTTCTAACCTCATGCCAATGTGACTTAGCTTCAGATATTTGAAAGCTACAAGACAAACATTCTTCTATAACTCTTGCTACTTTCCACCATTCATTTTGTAAAACACTAAAATTACAAAAATAGTTATTTTATTGTTGGATATCATCACTAATAAGCAGACATGTCAACCAAGTGAAATCATAGATCCCCTTCAAAATAAAAAAGAAAAGAAGAAAAGAGAAAAGAAGAAAAGAGAAAAGAAGAAAAGAGAAAAGAAGAAAAGAGAAAAGAAGAAAAGAGAAAAGAAGAAAAGAGAAAAGAAGAAAAGAGAAAAGAAAAAATAGAAAAAAGAAAGGAAAGAAAAAATAGAAAAAAGAAAGGAAAGAAAAAATAGAAAAAAGAAAGGAAAGAAAAAATAGAAAAAAAAAAGGAAAGAAAAAATAGAAAAAAGAAAGGAAAGAAAAAATAGAAAAAAAAAAGGAAAGAAAAAATAGAAAAAAGAAAGGAAAGAAAAAATAGAAAAAAGAAAGGGAAGAAAAAATAGAAAAAAGAAAGAAAATCTTGATGAATTTAATATCCCCAACATTTACAGTTTTAATTTAATGAAAGGTAGGAATTCATATCTTCCCTCTCCCCAGCTATGGGTAAATAATAGCATGGTAGGAGTCTTAACTCTGTAAAGCACCCTGATCCTGTAAAAATTTCACTTGCTACAGAAACTGCAGCAGCATTACTTGCTTTAGTTGTGACCTTCCTTGCCCTCCACTAGAAATCTGTAGGAAGCATTTTATGTCAGTAGTTCTCCCCCACCCAGAAATTATATCACCGAGAAGCAAACAGGTGCACTTTTTTCTTCCATTAAGTGGATGTGCAGGTGATGTAATGAATAGCAACTTGGAATAAGAAATCAGAGAGCTGTGTTCAAATTTCAGTCAAGATAGTTGCATTAACTAACACACAAATACATTTGGGAAAAGTATGAATCCATCTCCTTCCCACTGCTATGGGATAGATAGATAGTAAGTCTTGTATCTGGAAAAATCATTGTTATTCACAAAAAAATTTTATATTGTTAATATACATTTGCAAAGAAAAAAAAAAAAAAAAATTCTTACAATCCAAAATATGTTTCAGTTTTAAATAACTTACAAAAGGTTGATCTCTATATTTGTTGTGAAAAAAATTACACAATTATGGCACAAGACCAAAATGTGGGTGGGGGGAGTCAAGGCTGGTCATCACTATCTTATACCTAACTAATTCGATTCACGACCCATTCATACATTACAATTTCCACATTCACCATAAAAAAGCAAGTCCAAATCCTTCCATTAAAGTGTGTTAAGATTACAATTCTTTGTTGCTTTTGAAATTAATAAATCAAAAACATTTAATAAAGTTGGAAAAAAAGAAATTACCTCCAATAATAAACATCAAGAATCCCAGATACCTGAATCAAAAAAAAAATGTTTCAAATTTTTGTGCAGGTCATTAGGTCTGTTATAAAAATAAAACACTTAGGAAAAATTAAGTCACAACAAAAGCTGTGAGTTTTAGACTTTCTAAAATAGGACCAAGTGAACTTGCAAATTTAGAGGCGTTTCTTGCTAATAACATGGCAAAGATAAAATTAGTAAACTATTCAAGTAATGCAACTAACCTTAAAGAGAGAAAAAAAATTGTTGACATTTTCAATTGAGAAAAATATAAAGACACTATAAACACAAAATATATAAAACGGAGAGAGAAAAACGTTTGTCTACAATACATGGCCAAACCCATTCACATACATCTTTTAAATTTGGACTACCTAATTACTGGACTTGGGGCAGGGGGAATATTAATGCAATTTTATTTATTTTTTTCATTATGGGGAAAGAGTTACTCTAAAACATTTCTATTATACTGAAATATTTGGCAATCTAGGATCTTCATGCTTGCAAAAAAACAAAACAAAACAAAACAAAAAAAAAAAACAAAAAGAAACCAAAGTGTCAAAAGGATATTTATTCCCTTAACAACATTATTATTTCAATTCACTCCTTCATAATATTTATTATTTTAAAAAGCATTGATTAGAATTTTAATAAAACCTAAACATATAAAAGTGAATTTAAACATTTTCTTTGTTCTTGAGAATTGACAACAAAAATAATAAACACTATTTATTTATCAGATTGTTTATTGGAATGGTTGGAAAAACATTGGCTAATTGCCAATTGATTCAAACTTTATAAAATAGTAAATAATAAGGATTTTCTTAAGGGTTGGTTCACATATTTTCATAATTTAGCAAATGTTTATAAATTTATGAATAAAAAATTGTTTTCATATTTAATTCTTTATAAATTGGTAAATGAGAAATACTGCATTGCATTAGTTTTAATTGTATTAGTTTTTAGAATGTTGTAAATGAAAAATTATTCTTGTAAATAAATAATCTAATAAATAGTGTTTAATATTTCTGTTCTAAATTCTCAAGAATGAAAAAAAAAAGATGTATAAATTCACATGTTCAGGTTTTATTACAATTCTAATCATTTAAAATAAAAAAAAATATTGCTGAGTAGTGAAGGTAGTTAAAATAATAGCAGTGTCAAAGGAAAAAAAATGTCCTGTTGACACTATTTTTTTGTGGACATGTAGGTCAAGGATTACCAAATATTTTTTGAAGTAACAACTGACATTGTTTGGTGCAAAATTATAATTTCTCCTGGTGGCACAAGTATTTGAGTATTTTGAAAAATTAATTTTACATAAGTTTTTTTATTTACATTCAGAGTATTGTCCTCATACCTGTTGATGCTATCACAGTGCTTCAGCCGCTGCATCCTTCAGGCTTCATCAGGTGTATCTCGATCTGGGAATTCCTAACTGAACCTTTATTTAATCTATGGGGTTAAACTGTTCTCATTCCATTGCCCATGTCTAGGAGTACTAACAATAAGATGTCTAGACAAGATGTCTTGTTCTTATTTTTAGTACTGCTCAGTTATTGCTTTCCCTGTTTCAACCGAGTCCAAATACAAAACTGCCCATGTCAGAGATTGAACTCACAATTATTATGTCATCAAATTTATGAACCAACACTGACCGATATACACCTGATGAAGGCCAGAGAGCACAACGGCTGAAATGTTGTGATAACAACAACAAAGATGAGGACAATAGTCAAAGTGTAAATAATCCAAATAATGATAAAGCCTCATCTCAGAAATTCAGACAATTTGGTTTGTTATCCTAAAAATAGTTTTTCTATTTTCATTGTATTTCCGAGCTAGAAATTTACCAGAAAACAAAAATTTTTTTTTTCCTTTTATGTTACTAATTACTATTATGCATTTACTGTACATGACCATTGTCGCTAAGGATTAACACTGATGCACATCAATAAAGACAAAGATATTGTAAAATAAACATTTCCAATACACAATCATTTCTTTCACCTTACTATTAGACGTCATGTTGAACTACTTACTTTTCAGGGTTGTAGTACAGCCAACCATTTTGGGTAATTAAACTGAAAATCTTACCAGATTTGACTTTTGACTCAGTGCAGACAGAAGCTTCAGTTAGTATCAACATAGAATTTGAATATCTTTTTTAAAAATCATTTTTTTTTTTTTTTTGGCAATAGATAATATGCAAAGAATTGCGATGAAAGAGTGATGGTTAATTGACATTGAAGATGTGAACAAAAGATTTTCATAAATTGCAGTATCAAAAAAAATTTATATTAAAAAAAAAAAAAAAAAAAAAAAAAAATAAATCCTATGAATAAAGAAAATGGACCCAACAAATATTTTTCTAGATTCTTATGTAGTAATTTTTATCATTTGTCCAGCAGAAAATGTCAACGTACCTCAAAGGCCAAAGTGGTTTTCTTTCATATACTGTTTTGGTGGAAAAGAAATAAATGAAAAAAAATAAAATTCTTCTCCACTGGTCAGGAAACATGCAAATCAGTTTCACTCCTATCCAGTCACAATGCAACACAAATGTCTCCGAGTTTAAGAGACTGCTTGAGAGACATGCATTTCACTCCTGGTTAGCATAGCTAGTAGAGTAAACTTTTAAAAATGGCAGACTTTTTTTATATCTGGCACAGGTTAGTAGTAAAGCTCTCTTTTTAGGTTGGTAGCTACATTTTTATCTACCAAATTGCATATTTGTTTTCAGACAGTGGACTAGTAGTTTGATATGGTTTGGTTTATTTTGTTTTATGATGTATCAACCTCAATTGGTTATTTAATGCCAACAAGATTTTTAGGATAGGTTTGTATGAATAGAATATGTATTCTTTGTAAGAAATCAGTTTGTAGATCAGGTTTCACTGATGCATTTTTTTTAAAGAGGTTTTTGCCAAGAGTCAAACTTTCATAGTGTTTTGACTCCAGTCATTATCCATAAAAAAAAAAAAAAAAAAATTTTCTTAAGACAATAGCACCCTTAATAACTCATATTTATAAAAGCATTTAAAATCTTTTCTATTTAAATAATTTATCAAATTTTTTATTTATGATTTGGAGCAGATTATTCAGAAAATGAGTAGCAGTTTGAGAAATGAAAAAAATGATTTAAATTCTCCAAGGAGTCCTGCTTTTAACTAATAAAACAAATTTTGGGGATGAACATTTAATTCCTCAAAATTTCATGAAATTAAGTAAGCCGTGGGTAACATGTGGGGGGGAAAAAAAAAAAAAAAATTATCAAGATTTTCTGAAAAAACAAAACAAAAAAAAAAAATTCAAAAATAATTCCTTCATTTGGGAATAAGAAAGATTCATTAAAATCCAACAAATATTTGATTTTTGCAAAAATTTCAAAATGAATGTTTTTCACTAGAAAAAAAGGCACTAAAACACTAATTGTAAATACTACATTGACTGCTAACACAAAAAAAAAAAAAAAAAAATTAAACAAGATTTTTAACCAAAATTCCAAACATGCTAGAACGGATTCAAAAATTAAATACAAAAATAAAAAAAAAAATACTTTGGTCTTTCTTCTTAATAATATCAAACATTTTGACGATAAAACTTTGTTTTTATTAAGTTTGGAGCCTCTTTTCATCATGCTATGCTGTTTTGTCAGCAAAAAAGTAGAGGTAATTAATATATAGATATATGAATGAAAAGAGACAAGAGGAAAGACAATACTTAACTGACACATTTCGTATTCTGAGGGACTTTATTAAGGACGAAATGCAATGGCTAAGTATAGTTTTTCCTCTTGTCTCTTTTTATTCATTTTGTCTCTTCTACATACACTCCATCTGAGAATATATATATATATATATATATATATATATATATATATGGCATATTTAGGCAGTAAGTATTTATCCAAATAAGTTTGATTAAAGAGAACCAATAAGGTCTGTCTGTTAAATTTTCTTAGATTTTACCAATTTTTGAATAAGGTGCTGAGTATTGTGCTAGAAATTGTGGATAAGATGTTGGAAGTTAATATTGTGTTATTGTTTTGTTCAGCTACTTTTGACGATCTCTGTCATTGTCAAGAACCAATGTGTCATCTGGGTGGTAGGCTGAATTCCTTTGTCAACAATCTGGGGTTCTTTGGAAAGCTGGAAGTTTTAAATAGTGTACGCTTATTGGGCATGAGGTTGCACCAAAAGAAAGTGATATTTTTTCAAATTTATTTTATATATATATATATATATATATATATATAATGTGTATGCATGTATAGACATTAAATATATTATATGCACTTCAAGCTACCATTTCCTGTGGCAAATGATACTTTGTTTAAGGTGCTTAGACCTCTGGGAGTGAACTTTAGAACAAACAAAGCATTTATAATTTATTTCACTCAGTACCTGTCATATCTTGACCAACATAGCAATTCTTACTTAACAAATATAAGTACTTCATATATTTAGGTTTATAAATCAAATTCTTATAAATAACTTGTGAACTTTTATAAGCATTTTTTTGTTGATGGTTTTTATAAATTCTTAAAGCCATTTTCCAGCTTTGAAAGTAGTAACTACTTCAGCATTTTGATCACAGTTTGGGAGTAAATGAAAGCAAGCAATGTTGACATTTATTAATAACAAATCTAAATTTATTTAATTTGCATTATTGTCCTCATCTTTGTTGTTGTCATGCTAGCCTTCTTCAGCTGTTTATTAATCCTGTAGCCTTTGGGGAATTTCAAACTGAACACTTTATTTAATCTACATAAGTAGATTATTCTTGTTCCACTGATCATGTCTAGAGATGTCTTGTTCTTATTTAGTACTCCACTGTTACAGCTCACCCTGTTTCCACTAAGCCTAGATATGTATGGCTATATTTATTTTTATAAAGCTCTTTCTCTGAAATTATTTGGCTTAACAAACCACACCAAGCCAATGGATGAGCAACAAGTTAATCTCAAAGATTTTTACAAATAATTCTTGATTTTGATCAAATAAGTAATTTATTATCTGTCTATATTTCTGAGATGAGGTATTATGTACACTATTTACATTATTTGGACTATTGTCCTCATCTTTGTCACCATATTTATTACATTTCGGCCCTTCAGTATCTGTTTATATTTCTGAGATGAGGTATTATGTATACTATTTACATTATTTGGACTATTGTCCTCATCTTTGTTGCCATATTTATTACAACGTTTCGGCCTTTCAGTATCTGTCTATATTTCTGAGATGAGGTATTATGTACACTATTTACATTATTTGGACTATTGTCCTCATCTTTGTCGCCATATTTATTACAACGTTTCGGCCTTTCAGTATCTGTCTATATTTCTGAGATGAGGTATTATGTACACTATTTACATTATTTGGACTATTGTCCTCATCTTTGTTGCCATATCTATTACGTTTTGTCCATTGTATGCTCCGGCCTTTATCAGGTGGTTGGAATGTCGAACTTAACCCTTTATTTCGCTCACTGGGGTAGACTGTCCTAGTTCTACGTGCCATGTTTAATGGATGTCAGTTATCTCCTGTTAATTCCCCTCTCCAAGTTCTCCACTGCCTTAACTGGGTATTGAACTCACACTATTTGGGTCCTGTCACTGGATCAAACGCCTTTATCCACTGTGCCATGTGTCCTTGTAAGTAATTTATTGTTTGCCATCATTTTTGTCAGATTTGGGAAATGCAGGGATGTACCCAGTCATGACTAAATTATCCCCAAGTTAAAAAGGAAAAAATATTTAATCTGAATTAAGAATATTTCAAACCATCTAATTTCTCAAAACTAATTTTCTTCTTTTGCCACATTTAATTCCAACAATCATTAAACCCAATTAGGCCTTTTCTCACATCCCATATCAATACCACAAACTGGGCCTTTTCTAGTTTGTTAACTACTGTGAAGCCTCCTTGGGGTTTTTGGAACTGCAGGATAGAGTCACAAACAAGAGACTAAATATATTTATTTTCTTTTTAAAGTTAACTATTGCTATTTTCATGGAATTATCTATCTTTTACAGGTTATTTAAAAACAGAATGGTTTTAGATTCTATGAATTTTGGGGAGATAATAATTATTCACTTATATAAGCCTTACAAAGTAAAGCATAGTGGAGGTGAGAAGAGGTGGATTCATTCCTTTCCCCAAGGGTATTTGCATGTAAGTGAATCTAATGAACCTGATTACCAATTCTGAGCTGTTATCTATTATACCACCCACACATCCAAGCTTACAACAGCTGGTATTCCCAAGTAGTCAAATATATAGGTACTGACCAGGGTTAACGTTGCTCAACTTTGGTGATCATACAAAAACTAGTGTTTCAATGTAATATGGCCATAAACCAACAAATTTAGTAAACAAGACAGTTCGTGTGTTGCCTCTAGATCTATACACAATCAGTTATCACAATTTTGGGGTTTGTTCTTTCTTTAGAAGAGATTACTTCAAAGAGTAACAGAAACTGGTTAGATCAGTAGACTGACAGTAAAAGATCTGATTTTAAAAAATAAATAATCCAATGAAATAGTTCTCAAATTTGTTACATACAAGTAGTTATGAAAAGCCCCCACCCTCCCAACCAAATAATCATTTCAACAACTAAGAAATCATCGCTTCTTAAAACAAACACTGACAAGGAGTGCCGGTAGTTAAAATAATAGCAGTGTCAAAGGATCCACCCCCACTTTTAACACTTTTTTTTTTACCCACACAATTTTTTATTTTTTTTTTTTAAAGATAAACATTGCTCTAGATCAGTGTTTCCGAATGTGGCCACTAACACCACCTTGAGGGCACTGTTATGTTGAAAGGGGGCATTCAAAATTGGCTACAAAAGGAAATTTCTGAAAGGAATCTAAAGCTGTGGGAAGCTATCAAACTTTTCTTCATTGCTTTTCCAACTTCCTATATGGCTGAATGTAGCTTCAACACAGTTACAGAGCTTCTTACTAAATGAAGAAACTGCGTGCAAATTACAAAATGAGGTGATCTACGATTACTTCTAAGCAGCATGGAACCTAGAGTAAAAGCCTTAACCAGTAAGTACCAAAATCAACCATTGTATTGAAAACATTAAGATAAGCTATCAAATAAAAGTTTGTTTTTTTAACATTTTAATTTTTGGCATTTATAATAGAAAGGAAAAACGATATTAAAATTATTTTTGCACTAATACCAAATTGTTATCTTGCAATGAAAGATGAACTCAGTATAATATTAGAAATTTAATTTGACGTGGGGGGGGGGTTGTGTTGCCAATCTTTTCAGCATCTCCTCATGTAATCTTACTGATTTATCAGAGAAATGTTATTAGTGTAGCATCAGTCATTTATTATTGAATAAATGTTTTTTTTTTTTTTTATACTCAGTATTATAGCATCGTGAATAGTTAGATCCAATCAAATCAACCATACAGTTGCTATAGCAACAGGAAACAAAATGGCAAACACGAGTTGAAATAATCTATACATGTTACAGCATAAGAAAAAAAAACGAAAAAACAATATCAGCCTTATAGTAATTCAGTGTGGACAGACATTTTAGGTGATGTCTGAAAAGAATTAATTTAATAAAAAGGTCCATGTTCCAGAAAAACTCCAATATATATATTTTTTTTTGTTGATAGTTCCCTCAATACTAGGTCCAAAGGCCACTCAAGGTAGAGAGTTACTGAGTGACATCGTAATGAGTATTATGAGAATGAGTAGGATAGATATCAGTTGACCCTGGATCTAAAGAGATGAAGTAAATGGACATTAGTACACCAGGCTGTTTGTAAATAGGAAAAGAAGAGGAAGAAGAAGAATCAGTCTTCGCAAGAGATCATGTGATGAAACGTAAATAAAATAATGGTTTCCCTTTTAGGGGACGTGTGTAGGAAAAACAGGATATAGAATTGGTTTTGTTATTTTGTCTATTTTGAATTTCCAAGGATACAATAAGTAACATTTCTATTAGGTTGGTGCAAAAATAATTTCGTTTTCTAACATATGTTACTATGTGAGAAAACGAAATTATTTTTGCACCAACCTAATAATAACATCATCTTTATATAATCAATAAGCAGTCATCTTATACTACAGGTATAGGATAAATTCATGAGAATATTTTTCACCTCATCTTATGTAAAGGTTGCCTTATACACAGAAATAAATGGTAACTTTTCACCATTGTCCCAGAACCAGCCAAAAAAGCAACTTTAATTATCCTGAAATATTTTTAAGTTTAAAAACTGATTGTAAAACATTTATTCATTTATTTTAAAAAATCCCTACCTGAGAGTACATTTTCTTTAAGATTTCTCGAATGAGCATGCTGATAGTGTGAGGAACAAAATGACAAAGAATTTGCTTGGCGTGTCAGGTCTTGTTGAAAGATTATGACTGCCATTAAAAGTGAAATGGATTATTCTGAAATTCCTATCTCGCGTGCAAGACATACAACAAAAAAAAAACTAAGAATTCAAACCAACTTGAATTTATAAAAGAGGAAGTCTCATGTGAATGAGAATTAAGTCTCGTATGTAAATATTAGTTCCCCCAACGCAGACATAAATAATGAGCCTGTGAGGGATATGGCAGAACTTTCGTTGGTGTGATGACATACAGACGGACAGACGGGAATGAGAGAATAAGGAAGAGGACAGTCGTGATAGCTCAGTTGGTAGAGCAGGGGACTGTAGAAGAAAGCAAGCACCTTAATTCATTTTAGTTATTGCAAACGACTGGTGAAATAAATTAACCACAGATAGACTAGCCATAATACACAGTTTAAAATAAAACTGGGGGAGTCTATTTCAAATACAAGTATCTGATTCCGATTCCATTTTCTCTAAAAATTAGATTTAGATTTTGGCATTAACCCATAGAGATTGATATGCCACTAAACCAAATCAACCAAACCAAATCATTTAACTTTATGGTAACAAGAAAACCTTTTTCCCCAGGACCCTATGATGTATGATGAACTCTTAGGTAAGCATTTTCAAATAGCTTTTTTTCTACAATGATGTCCACCCTGTACACCAAATGTCATGTTGGGAGATTATATATATATATATATATATATATATATATATATATATATATGTGTGTGTGTGTCTGCTGAATAGCATGTTAGTCGTTATGAAAGTGTTGTAGTCATTTGACCAAGGTTTGGTTTAGTTTGGTTTATTTTGTTTGACAGCATATCAACCTCAATGGGTTATTTGATAGTATTTACATTAGTCAGACTATTGTACTCATCTTTGTCGCCATATTTGTCACAACGTTTCGGCTGCTGTATGCTCCGGCCTTCTTCAGGTGGTTGGAATTTCGAACTGAACCCTTTATTTCGATCACTGGGGTAGACTGTTCTAGTTCCGCGTGCCATGTTTGATGGATGTTAGTTATCAGTTATCTCCTGCTAATTTTCCCTCTGAAAGTTCTCCACTGCCTTAACCGGGTATTGAACTCACACTCTTTGGGTCTGTCACTGGATCTAACCAACGCCTTTATCCACTATGCCATTGAGGACATTTGGGTATGAATTTCTGGGTATTATAAACCTAATGTTTTCATCATCATTTTTTACCAGTGCTCATATTGCAATTTTGCTGTTATCATTGCATGTTTTTACCAGAGCTCATATTGCAACTTTGTTATCATTGCTTTTCTCTGGCACTCCTTATTACTGGTTCCCATATTGTATTTATTTCTATGCTTGGTCGGCTCAGGAGATTTTTGTGGCTTAGCATATGTGCTGATTCCTTAAGTTTACGAATTTTCCAATGGTGTTCCCTGTCTATGATCTCAACATGATCCCACAGGGGATGGTGATCTCCATTCTCTCTCCATATGTGGTCAGCCATATTTCTACTTCCCCTTGAGTTACAGCTTTCTGGTGTTCTTGAAGCCTTACCTTGAGGGGGTGGCCTGTCTCTTTTATATTCCTTTCCGCAGCTGCACGGGATAGCGTACACACAATCTTTAGTCATGTTCTCCTCTATGGGGGGTCTCACTCGAGAGAGATATCTGCAAAGTGTTGTCACGCTTTTGAAAATTGTCCTAATGTTATATGGACCGCAGATCCTTTGTATTTTCTCTGATAACCCCTTCACATAAGGCAGACAGACTGTTTTCTGAGTGTTGTTGTCAAACATGGCATGTGGAACTAGAACAGTCTACACCAGTGATCGAAATAAAGGGTTCAGTTCGAAATCCCAACCACCTGAAGAAGGCCGGAGCATACAACGTACAAAGATGAGGACAATAGTCCAACTAATGTAAATACTGTACATAATACCTCATCTCGGAAATATAGACAGACTCTGAAGGGTTATTTGATGCTGACAACATTTTTAGGATAGATTTGTATGAATAGAGCATGTATTCTTTGGTTTAGATTGGTTTGGTTTATTTTGTTTTATGGCACATCAAACTCAATAGGTCATTGAATGCCGACAAAAAATTTTTATTGCTGGTAATACTCAGCTTTGTCAAAAATCTGCTTCTGGTAATATATTTCCTTCAAAATTGTATTGCTGGTAAAAGTTAACTATTTTCCTATAGCTGGGACCCCCAACAGGTACCATCACCTCAGGTCAGGATCTGGGAACACCAGCAATCAAGAGGTGGTTCCATGCCCGTCAGAGACCCTGCTGCTGGACACAGTTTAATGTCTTACCCAGGATGTGGATGTAGTTTAAAGTCTTACCCAGGATGCGGATGTAGTTTAATGTCTTACCTAGGACGATTGACCAAGGTATGTTTCATGGAGTCAGTGCATGGCGTAAGGATTATTGGTGTAAAAAGTGGCATCAATGAGAACAGAGGACAAATTTCAATGTTCACATTTGCACTAATGCCTTAACATCGGCATGAATTCATTGCTTCACCCCTGACATATACATATACACACACACATACATACATATATATATTTTAATACCGATACTCTAGCAGTGTGAAAAAATATGGATAATACAATTTGTAAATAAAAATATATTTGAACCGATATCAGGGAAAAAAATTCAGTAAAAAACCAAAAAAAAAAAAAAAAAAAAAAAAAAAAAACCCAAAAAAAACCCTAAAGACATCCACATTGGTCAAAAGGAAAAACAGACAGAGTAAATTAAGTAAAAACGTAAAAGTGCTCAATACACTAAAGTAGAGCAAAATCTAAAAAACCTAGCGAGCCAGAACCTACCTACCAAGGTTTCATCTAATGGATCTTCAGTTCATCAGTTTAAAGACAAAATAAATGTATTGTAAGCCAAAAGATGTTTTTTTAAGAATTCATACAAAAAAATTCTCACTTGAAATATTTGAACTCTAGTGCTGTGACTTGCACGTTTCAATATTATATAACCATTAATAAATAACACATTCTTAAAAAGATCTTTTGGTCTACTATACATTTATTTTGTGTTGGAGTTTTATGTCTAATGAAAAAAATTACAGCCTGACGATGAGAAAATGAAGTTTTCAAAAGTACTTGCTGCTCTAAAAATATACCAGAACTGTCTGACAACAATTTTATACATAAGGATTATGCCATTCAGTATATTGTTAGTAAGTTAATGCTTCTATTAAGTCTGTTAGCAAAGAGAATTTGCCATTAATTACATTAATATTGTTAATTGATTCGTTGTATGATTACCTCTTTATAATATAAAATATAAGCTGCCCAATATAATATATATATATATATATATACACACACACACACACATTATATATATATATATATATATGAATTAATGCTCTATCTTTGCCTTTTGATACAGAGCACTCTATGACAAAAGACTGCCTAAAATGCTTTCCCACCAGTAACTATGGAAAAAGAACCAGCAATTTTGTCACTAAAAACTCTTACAACTTAATGCTACATATATATATTGCAATTAATGATATTCATTTATTAATTTTTGATAGAGATAAAATCTGCTAAGTGTTGTAAGAAACATGATCTTAAAAGAGAAACAAGATATTGTAAACTTATTGAATGATAGGAAAACATTGTTGAAAAATACATAAATGTTGAAAAGTGAGATTTTTTTTTTTTTTTTACAATGATGATCACACTGTACAAGGCCCTAGAGCCACTCGAGGTAGAGGGTTACTGAGTAAGAAGCACAGTTGATGCAGATGCTTGGGGAAGATACATCTCACTAATGGAATACAAAGGAAATGAGGGTGATTCATTACAATGTGCATGGCAGGTCTTAGCCCCAATTGTTAGGACTGGTGAAGTAAGGAATGTGGTTCGTCTGAACACTTTCCGTGGAATAATCATCAATTTAAAAAGGACAATATGCCAAGATTTGAAAAATTCTTTTGTGCAAATTTAGCAATAAGCTTCACCTACCTAATACCTTGAATTGAATCTAAATTAATTGTCACTGAACCAATTAACAGTTTTTAATAGAGTGATTTTACAATTACATAGAAGCATTTGATTATAGAAAAAAATATGAAAATTTTTAATGATGGCCCAGAATCCTCAAGGTCAATATT
The DNA here is from genome assembly GCA_963932145.1 of Acanthosepion lycidas. Classification (NCBI taxonomy): domain Eukaryota; kingdom Metazoa; phylum Mollusca; class Cephalopoda; order Sepiida; family Sepiidae; genus Acanthosepion; species Acanthosepion lycidas. The sequence goes on along the minus strand of OZ010606.1, from coordinate 7,140,930 downwards.
TAATTTATATCAAATTGACTAGTTACAAATGGCTGCTAAATTGTAGCCAATCACTCACTCAAATTTACCTTTTTGATGACACTTCTGTGAACATTATGATGAGAAACAAAAATAAAAAAAAAAGCATCAAGCAAAACACGCCATTTGACTACCTGTACATGGTAAGCAAGTCTTTTCCCATGTGTGTATCAATCATTTCATGCCAAAACACCATTAATTTTTTTCTATAAGATTCGAGGTTCACCGAAGGTTTTAACCAGTGTTCCAGCAAATGAATCCACAGTCAATGTTTGAATTGTTCTTTTTGCTATTGATGAGTCCAGTAATGATTTCAAGTTGGTAACAGAGAATAAAATTTGCTCTAATGACAAGACACTAACAACGTTAACTTGTTACACTTCATAACCCTCTTTCAGCCTGGAGCCTCATCATACCAATCAAGATGTGCTATACTGTGATCAGTTCTATAACACGGTCAGCAGAAAAGCCAAGGAGGGCGAAACATTTGAAACTATGTAAATTTTGCTTCCTTAAAACACTTTAAACTGTTTGACTTATCTGATCCCATCCCTGGTTGGTGTGATGGATAATATTAGGTTGGTGCAAAAAAAAAAAAAAAATGTCATTATTTTTGCACCAACCTAATAGCTCAGAATGAGTTCTAATTCCATCTGAATTGGTTACATTCACTTAGATACTGTTGATTTCAATCTTCAGAGGGGAATGACTGCAAAACGCTTTCCCCTCTCCTTTTATAGGCAGAAGTACACAAATGCATGCTGGGATTTTTTTTTTTTTTTTTTTTTTTTTCCTAGCCAATAAAATATGCTGATTTACAGTTTAATATGTTTCGGTCCCAATCTGTCTTTCCTTGAAGTCAGAGTGCTATATTCAATTGTCTGAATTTGCTTTTGTGTCAATGCCAATTCTTAGTTTGTGAACTTTTTGACATATTACACTTGATTTATCTTGCATTATCCTTGCATCGGTGTGGTGTAATGGTTAGCAAGCTTGTCTCACTAGAAAAATTATAACTGAGTAATGAGTTTGATCCTCACTGGATGCCCCATACTTATACAGCGCTTAGAAAATCACCCTATCTTGCATATATTGTTTGCTTGCTTGATATAATTTTTGCCCTGTGCCTTTTTCTTTCTCTTGTTATTGCAAACTTTATCAATTCTGTTTGTTGAACAGTTCTGTTACTTATTTTTGCATATGACCATAGATACTCACTCCACACATACAAATAATTTGGGGAATCTTCCCCAGCTATGGGTTAAATAGCAGGACAAATTTTATCCTTGGTTAGCAACCAGTCTACCATGGAAAGTAACAGCAAATTACTACAGGAATTCTGCCATGTCAATTGTGAATTGAAAAGAGACATGGTCACTCAAGTGTGCATCACAGGTGGCACCCAAAGAAGAATACCACCCCCCCCAGGTCACAGTGAAGAAGTGAATTAATATTCTACAAATTATATATATATATATGATTTTGTCAGGAAATGTTCTAATGTCACAACTTTGCAGCTAAGAGCTGGGACATATTACTGAGCCATTTTTCTTTTATTTAAAATGTAGATCAGATATGCCATCAAATACTTTAGGCACAGATCTTGCTTTTATCATATTTGGGTAGGGGAGGCATAAAAAAAATATATAAAAATAAAAAGGCAAGCTGAAATGAGATTTCATAATTTCCAAAGATAAATCTATATAACTGGAATCCATTAATTTATTGGAACTTCGAATGGACATGTAGTCTCTCCTTGAATTTGAAATGTTATAAATTAAACTAACATTCATTTAATATATCAATTTAAATTATTATTAATATATCAAATTATTTAAGTCAAATTAACCCATGAAAATCAAACAAAAATAAAAATACCAGAATTTCTTTTTCTTCAGTTAGATTGCTAAACATTTCCTATTTGTTCTTTATCTTATTATATTTTCTCTGTATTCCATTTGTAAGGAGGAAGTTCCAATTAGATTTACATTTTGAAAATTATTTTTCTTTTCAGCTACTCTGTCTTATTTGACAACAATATTTTTTTCTAAAGATGTTGTCCAAAAGCTGCCTAAATTTTAGTTATTTTGATACTTTTGTATTTTTCTTAATAAATTACGATACCTTCTTTAAATATATAAATAATATATAAAATATATATATATAATATATATATATATATATATATAAAATATATATTATATAAATAATATATATATTATATATAATATATATAAAATATATATTATATAAATAATATATATATATATAATATATATATATATATAATATATATATATATATATAATATAATATATATATATATAATATATATATATATATATATATATAATATAATATATATAATATATATATATATATATATATATATAATATAATATATATATATAATATAATATATATATATATATATATATAGATATATATATAATATATATATATATATTATATATATATATATATATTAGTTAAACCTAGAAAGCCAGAAGAACCTTCCAAGGTTTCACCTAAGCGGATCATCAGCTTTTAGCCAGCCTTCCCTCACGATTCACTTAGGTAAAACCTTGGTAGGTTTGTCTGGCTCTCTAGGTTTAACTACGTCTGCTCTACTTACTGTATCGAGCACTTTTAGTTATTCTGCCTACTCGTATTGGGGTTTTTTCTTTGGGCTTTGGACTTGCATGCTAGATGATTATTTTCGGCTAATGTACATGTTCTTGGTTCTTTCTTTTCTAAAATTTGAAATCTGCCTGAGTTAGGATTACTGGCAAGGTAGATTAGCTAAAAAGTGCTAAAATTTGAATTATATTGCTATGATGGAGAAAGTGTACAATGCATGACACAGGCAACTGACCACTTTAAACAATTCACTTTTGCAGGTTGTTCAGTAAAAACATAAAATTTACTGAACCCTCATCTGTCGTTCTCAACAGGAGAATCAATTCATATATAATTCCAGCTTTTTGTGGTTTATGGTCACTAAACGTTTTTTCTGTGCTAAAGATTATATTCCAGTCTAAAAATCTGCATCCTGTCAGATAATCTTCTCAAGAAGATCTTTGAATTCCTTTCCATGAGTAATTAGGGCAGTTAGTGCTGAATTAAAAATGAAAATTGTCCAACTGTAATTTAAACTACACAGAAAATATTTCCACTGAAAAGGTTGACTCCAATTATTTTAAACATTATTTTCATTTTGGTGGTCACTTGTTTAACTTGATTTTGAATTGCCCGATATCCAGTCGAACATCTGAGTCTTGAAGACTAATAACTTCCTGTCTGTATTAATTTGATATGTCGGTGACATTTACTATTTTGAAACCAAATCCAAGGGAATTTCTTTATAATAATGCTTTTAACAGATGATCTGTAATACTAGGACCTCCACCGACCCCTAGTTTAAAATTGCCAAAATTGTATTAAGACCAATTAGTTATAAATAATACTTGGAAATACTTTTGGAAATACTTTTTTTTTCCAACATCATTTAAAACACTTTCATTTATTAGACATTAAATTACAGCATCATTTCAAGTCCTGGGTATGATGATAAACTACATCTGGCAGCAAGGTCTCTTATCAAGAGATTGGATGTCTTGATGAGCGTGGAACCTGTTAATTGCTGTTGTTCCCAGGTCCACCCTGACCCAGGTTTGTAGTACCTGATAGGATCCCAGTTATGAGCAAATAGTGACCCACCACCAACAAAAACACTATAAAAGTATAAAAATACATTTTAATAGTAAAAATACCAGCAATACATTTTTATATATATAAAAATGATCAACAATACATTTTATCTATAGTTGGAGCTATAAAATTGTGTTTGAAATATTTAGATTTCAGCATTAAATAACCCATAGAGGTGTTGATATGCGGCTAAACAAAATCAACCAACCAATTAATCAATCAACATGAATGAACTTTTATATTAATCCATATAATATCCTACAATTTCTTAAACTGTATTCCAAAATACAACTTCACCAAAACTACAATATAAAACACACATATCACTGCTTCTAGTAATCTTGTTCACACAAACATGTATATGCACAAAAGCTGAGTATCATCTACCATGTATTCAATTGTGAAAAGAGAATAACATGTTTATTATTTCAAAGTTCAAGAAATTTAAACTGTGGTATTAAATGACCCATAAGGAGTTGATGTGCTGTTAAACAAATCAACCAACTAACATCATTTCTATACTAATTAAGTCCATAAAAGAAAACATGTGTTTGCATACAAAATATAATAACAAATTTAAAAGTAGCTTTTCAGTCTTGTTTAATAAAACATGTATTAAAGAGAGACTGGTTCCCAAATACAAAACGAAGTAAGAAAAATTAAAAGAGTTGGTAGAACCAATGGACAACTTGCCAAAACCTAAAACTCTTATAAGATAGTCTTGAATAAACCCAACAATAGTGAAAAGAGAAAAAAAAAACAAACAAAAAAAAAAGGCCTAAAAGTGAACTTACGTACTCAGTAAAGTGGTCGATACCCAGATTGCCTAGACCAAGCAAAAAACACTTATTATCCTGTGAATGATAGATCTAGTTTTGTAACTCAAGTTTCACACTCACATGATCTTCAGACAACTTGAACATTCAAGATGTCTGAAGATTGTGTGTGTGTGTATATATATATATATATATATATATATATATATATATATATATATATATATATGAGAATTTTTTTTTTTTTCCTTCTTTTTTGAATAGTACAGGTAAACTAGTTAAATGCAAAACTAAATGAAGGCTTACATTAATCATCTCCGACAGATCCATTTTTGGATTATATCAGCACTTGTAAGAAATTGTACGGAATCAGTGTCAGATAAGAAGCCAAAACATCAACAGAAACTACTACATTGTACCCTCTGGCCTACATCGTTGTTCTTGAAATGCATAAGAGTGCTTCCTGGAAGAGGAGTTATTGGAAATGTTATTGCTTCCTTCCTTCAAAGTGGGCAAACATTTAACTAACATACGTGAATCAGTTCAAAATAGAGAAATCACAACATCAATCAGCCAGGCACTCAAGAAAAAAAAAAAAAAAAAAATTTTATAATGCATCAAGATTCGTCATCTCACTTATAAAATCAAATATCTGTTAGGGAAACTAAACAAAACCAATTCCTGGGATGATTTTTCTCAGACATTGCCTGAAGCCGAGGACCTGATCTTCTATTATAGACAGGACATAAAATAGGAATAAAATTGTCATCGTCCCTATCAAACTTCCACACCATCATTATTTTCACCAAGAGCCTGATCTCTGTTGCCGTTGTCCATATTACATACAGCTGTATGTGTATTTTCTTTATCTGACATTGTCATCAAAATTGACTCCATCTTTGCTAATTTCACTAGTTTGAATCATACATAATTTCTTTTTCCAGAAGCTACTCAAGATGAATCAACTGACATCAGTGACCTCTATTAGTTTCTATGGTAACAATCTAAATGGAAAAATATGGCAAAAAAATAGTCAAAAATGGTGTGAAAATAAGAAACTTCTGTCGGCATTTATAGGATAAGTTTTTTTTTTTTTTTTTTGTTTTTACGCCCAAACTATTGATCACATCACAATGTTTCAGCCGTTGTACCCTCTGGCTTCCATTAGGTGCTTGTGAATATTGGGTATCTTTTAAGGAATTCTGAACTGAACACTAATCTCTGGGTGATTTTTTCTCATTCTGCTGACCATGTCTAAGGATATCTTAACAATAACTGAGCAGTACTAAATAAGAGGAGGAGAGTTGGTGTAATGGATAGTGGATGACAATGAGAAATCGGAGAGTTTGAATTCCAGTAGAGGTTGTTACATTTATTTCCATACAAATATGCTTGGAAATCATATGAATCCATCATGTTGCGTTCCAGCTATAGGTAAATAGCAGAACAGACTGGGCCCTATAGCCTGGATTGGCAACCAGTCTAGGTGAAGGAAAACTGAATTCAAACCATTCTGGAGATGGTTGGTCTCTGTCAGGCCATCTTGCGCATGAAAAAACATTTTTGCTACAGCTGCAGTTCATGTATTGCCTCTAATGGCTTACAGGACTTGCGATTAAGTAACAACTAGACTAGCAAGAAAAAAGTCCCATTGCAAAATATACTGAGTGATATGTTGGCCACTCATATTCTACTAGTGGCCGGGTGTCTTGGGGCTAGGCAATCCCTATTGCAGACGCTTGCTCAGGCGCATTTGTGTTTGTTTAACACCCACAGAGCCTACCTGGGGTTTATACTGCAACTATGCTAGGCCTTAGTTACACTTTCTGAGAAAGTGTTTTATCTAGCATGATCAACAATTTCAACAAGGCCTTCAGTCACGATGACGTGACTTCTTGCTAGCAAGGGTTCTATCTATCCAGTTTCACTCACAAGACTTGGGTCAATCCATAGTGTAATTTTCAAATACTCTCCCAAAGGTGCCACACTTTGGGATCAACCCCTCCAGTCTGATAACATCAGGATGTCTCCTTCCTGACAAATCGACCCTGGTGAGATTTGAACTCGGGTCTCATAGTCAGAATATGAATGATCTAAGCACTCAACCATGGGGCCCCTATATTGCAGGAATATTGATAGTGAAATTGCTGTTAGTATCTAGGAGTGTGGAGGGGGGGACCGTTAAAAGTGACCTTAAAAGTACTTTGAGATCTTCAGACTATTCTCTTGTGTTTCTTCAAACTTATGGGCATTCTACTGTTTTGTGAAGCAGTTTTCCATTTTTAGTTGTTGCATATTTAAATATCAGAAGTATTTTAATATTAGGAGGTACTTGGAAGTCTAGACAAGGAGCAACCAAGAGACAGAGCGATGCCTTGTTTGTTGAAAAATAGTCAGGAAGTTAGTTTGGGGTAGTGGCATAAACATGGCCCAGAAAAGGATTGAACAAACGCCACAGAATTTTAAGTTTTAATTTATTATACTTGCAATAAAAATGCAAACATAGCTTAAAAATACGATGACAGGTATTAGCCTGCACAGTAACCAGGGACCCCTTATCTTAAAACAAATTGTTGCTGGGAGAATGGCTGGTGAAAGCATATATTTAGAGAAAATTTGGCTAATAAGTGTGTGTGTGTGTGTGCATGCAAGTATATATATATATATATATATATATATACTTATTAGCCAGAGGAGGACACATATTTTCTTTGACAATTTCTCGGACATTTAGGCAGGTAAATGTTGTTAACACTGTTTATTATAAACAGAGCATTTACTTAAATATTTGTATCTATAAAAAAGAATATATATATATATATATATATATATATGGTGGACTCTCCCATTGTATTTGACATATGAGGGTCAAGCAGCTCAGTTCCTAGGAATCAACAGCCAGAACACCAGCACATATGATTTGATTATAATGGTGAAGGCTTTGTGCAGAACCAACCACACTTTTTTGAAGGGTCGAATACAGAGACTTGGTGAACTATGTGCCCCATGTTCTTTAAACGACCTTCTGTAGGTTTTGAGTTGTCCTTCTAGACCAGTTGTCAGCCAAGCTTATAGAACTGTCCTGCTATTAACCCATAGAGGGAGAAGAAAAGAATTAATACCTTTCCCAAGGGTATTAGCATATAAGTGAATGTAATGGATTCAACTGGAATCCGAACTTGGCTCTCCAATTCCTCAATCCAAGCCACTATCCATTATACAACCATATTTTATATATATATATATATATATATATATATATATATATATATATATATATATATATATAAAGAAATATACTCTAAGGTGTTCTATATTTATAGGATAAAGTGCTCAATATCAGAGATAGAGTGTGTGTAAATATAAAGTGAACATTGAAGTCAACACTCAGAGGCAACAGGCTGCTTCATGCTAGACGTAATCGTCGGGCCACCAAAGGCCATTGAAGGCCTGACAATCTAGCATGAAACAGCCTTCAATGTTCAATTATACACATACACACACACACACACACACTATAGATGAAAGATATTCATATAGAGATGTAAAGATAAATATGCTTATGTTTATAGCTTCCCATAAAGAATATATATAAATTGTAGGTACATCTCATAAGCATAACATCACATATGTATTTTTTGTGACATAAGTCCAGTAAATCCTAAATCAAAACCCAAATCATCAACACACAATAATTTACACTAATTCAACTGGATAGTTCCACTCAATAGTCAAACGATAATCATTGCAGTCAGTAGCCTGACACTGCTATTTATACACTTGGTGGAAAACATATTCGTAAGTCCAGAGTGTCGGCAGTTACTCTTTTTTTTTTCTATATGACATATTTATATACACATATAAAGCCAAACATGCATCCTACTTCTATAAAAGAAATGGTACAATACATGAAATGCATGTTGTGAACTAGCAGTAGAGCCCGGCATTGCCCGGGGATGTAACAGTAAGCGATAGATCAAGTATCAACCATCATAAAGACTGAAAAATCAAATTGACAAAGATTATTGTTTAAGGTTGACGGACACGCATGTCTTAATTAGTTTTTTTTTTGTTTTGTTTTTACGAATTGGTCAAACCCAAACTAAAACCTTGTTTTCAATCGTTATGAGTCTACCGATTGAATAGAATTTTATTATAAACAATTGTCTTGTAAATGGAATTTTTAAAGCATTCTGAATGTAAAAGTAAAGAAAAAAGTGTGCAAGACAATGAGAAACACTACCTGCCAAAAAAAAAGTGAAGTTTTGTTGAAATCAGTTGAAAAATGTAGGAAATCCGATCCCATATATAAACGAACATACACACACACAAACAACCTGGGTTTTAAGTATAACTTGATATGAGTTGTCCCCCCTTTCATTCTCGTGATGCCTCTTAATCATGTTTTCAAATTGATTTTGTGCAAAAACAATTGTGTTTATCCAATTTTTGGCACTGTCAGAACCACCGCAAGGTAATTTTATGTAGTCCTGTGAAGTTTTGTTGAAATTGGTTTAAAAATGTAGGAAATCCGATCCAATATATAAACGTACAGACACACACACAACCTGGGTTTTATAATAAGTATGATAATAGGTGCTTAATATAGTTAGTAGATATGAGAAGGTATTAAAATTAAAACACTGAGACATATATATATATATATACAAATATATATTTTAGCTTGTTATTATACACTTATAAAAAAAATAATAAAAATAAATATTTAATTCAAAAAGGTAACAAAATGAATTAAGAAAGGAAGATATAGTTTTCAATTGAAATCAATCTGGTTCAACATGTATTTGTTTTTAGGTCTACATGTGACCATTAATTCATTTCTTTTGTTTAATAAATTAGGGTTATTTAAATGTTTTAAAATAGTTGATTGGTGTTTATATATATTGTAGTGAAAGAGATGATCATTTAACACCCCCCCCCCAAAAAAAGTTTGTGTTCTGTGTGCGATCTGCTGAAGAAAAATTACAAAAAGTAGTTAGCAAAAATCTACTTCAATGACTAGAATCTATGCTAATGTTCTCCCTTCCCCTGAATGGCGAGACCAATCAGAAAGATCTCTTGATGAACCGAAGCCGTTGTTTTTTTTGCTTATAAAGGCAGAAGATTTTCTGAGCTGGTGAGCTGAACACGCGTTTTTGCTCGTGAGAAGTGAAGGTTGGACGTGTGACCCCATTTTTGTTGTTTCTACTTTGCTTGTTGGACTGTTACGACGAACTATCGTTTGAACTGCAATTTGGCTACAAGTGTTGCGGACGAGAAACAGAAGAAATCTATTGCAGTTGCTACTATAAGTTGACAGTCTTTTCTTTACTACAACACACACACACATATATATATATATATATATATATATATATATATATACACACACACACACAGTGTAACCCGGATATAAAAGAGATTTTCTCTGGTCACAAATTAGAGCCATACTTACCTAAACAAAATAGACCAAACCTGGATATAAGAGACTTCTTCTCCGGTCCCGACAACTCTCTTATATCCGGGTTACACTATATATATATATATATATATATATATAGCAAACACATTGTGTTTTTTGGTCATCATATCTAATCAGGTACAAGGCCCAAAAGCCACTAAAGGTAGAGGGTTACTGTGTGATGATGTATGAGAAGGTAAGAAGTGCTTCGGAAGAAGCTGTATAAATCAACTCTGGGGCAAAGTCTACCTCAAAATTGACTAATTCTAGCAAGTTTCAAAATGTGATCTAATCCATAGACCAATATTCATAAATATTATCTTTATAATCACCTTATCAAGCTACTATGGTTACTACACCCCTCAGATCTCCAGGCTGGTTTGTGTTTATCTAAAAAAAAAAAACAAACTAATCTGAAGATCTAAAGCCCTCAGTTAATGTTAGACATCTTTATATTTAATTTAATAACAATTACAGCTCTAGTTTAATATGTAGTACTTTTGGAGCACTTTATTAGCATAAATTCTGTCAATTTTATTATATTTTAATATACATTAATTGCTAGCATTATTATTTCACACACATATAATAGCTGGCCACTCATAGTCGAGGATACCCGTCTACTAGGGTGGCTAGCCAATCCCTATTGCTGACACTCAGGCACATTTGTGTTTGCTCAACATCCACAGAGCCCACCTGTGGTTCAGAGTGCAACTATGCTGAGCAGACCTTACTTACAGTTTCTGGAAGAGAGTGTCTTATCTAGCGTGATCAACAATTTGAACAAGGCCAGCATGCTCAAGCCCTTTGTGCTACCCAATTTCACTTACAAGACTTGGGTCAACCCTTGGTATGGTTTTCAGGCACTTTCCAAAGGTGCCGCACACCAGGATCAACCTTGATCTACTCCGATAATGGGCAAGTGGTTAGAAAGTTCACTTTCTGACCATGAGACCTGGGTTCAAATCTCGTATATCAGTGCTGAAGGGTGACTTGGAACCAGAGCATGCAGTCGTGAATATTTTGTCATATACAGCCTACTGTAATGTCATCACTTACTGTTTGTCAACAAGTTGGCATCTAGGTCCCACCCTTTTACTGTTGAAACAGTTAAATGTAATTGCCACTTCTACCCCAACAGTTTCTTCTCTCACACTTCCCAACAGTGGAACTCCCTTCCTCTTACTTGCTTCCCTGATAACTATAATCTTCAAAAATTTAAATGCAATGTTAATCATAATCTTCTGATGTCTTGATCCCCTTTCTTCTTTTTGTCTTTTCCTACCCCCCCCCACCTACTCCTTTCTCTTACTTTCACTTTTTGTAACCCCCTGCATACAAGTGGCATTCCCGCTTTGCTTGGGTGAACTGCTTAAAAAAAAAAAAAAAAAAAAAAAAAAAAACTACAAGCAAGCTATGTGCTACTTCAACAGCTGCATAACGAGACCCCCCCCCATGCAAAAAAGTCCCCCCCCCCGTTTTTTTTTTGTTTTTTTTTTAAAGAAAAAAAGTAAATAATTTTGGTTTAATCTTGTTCACAATTAATCAAATTAACAAGTTCTGCTTTAATGGGACATAAACATTTTTATATTCATTTTAAAAAAATGTTTAAATAAGTTTCTCATTCCTTGATGACAGGTGACAGAAACATTATGGTAGGCTGTACATGACAAAATATTTGCAACTGCATGCCCTGGGTCCAAGTCACCCTTTGCCACTGATATATATCTGTTCCATTTTGTATCCTAACATAAACAAAGCAATTTGTAAAGAAAAGAATTAATTTTTTTTTTATTTAATTTGACAAATTTTTATTACTTAAATGTCATTTTTAGTGGATACTTGTATTTGAGAAGACACTGTTTATTCATTAAATAGTATATTTATTTATTTTCATCTATTGGCCTCAATATTTGAGAAATCTTATTGGAATATGCGCTCTCCAGAAATGCAATTTTTTTTTCTAGTGATAGAAATACATTTTCTGAGAATGCCTAAACATGTCATGGTAAATTGTTTTCAAAATTGTCTTATATATTTTCCATTTTGTTAGATTCTCATTAAATTTCACCTGGGCTCATGTACAAAATGGCAGGCCCGTGCATCATGGGCTTGACATGTTTAAAATGGCAGGCCCGTGATGCATGGGCCTGCATGCCTGAAGGCTCAAGCCCAGCTGTAACGGACAGAGGAAAATGGCTGAGATACATATTTCTTATTCCAATAAACATTTCATCGATACACATCTGTTGTTTTTTTAAAGCAGTATAATTGATGTCTACAAATTCAGCAAATCTACAAAAAAATAGAAAGGGATGTAAGGACAGATCTTCTCACCGGATTTATTCAACTTATACAGCAAGGCAATTCTGAGAGAATTAGAAGCGCTACCAGGATTCTTTATTGGTTGGCACGACCTTAACAACATTAGATATGCAGATGACACACCGTTGAAGGTAACTACAAAAACTCCTGAAGACAGTAAAAGAAAGCAAGAAGAAAGGACTAAACATCAATTGTAAGAAGATAGAATGTGTGGTTGTTAGCAATGGAACAGTCTCATATGCAAATTTCAAATTGAAGATACCAAAATCAAACAAGTACAACAATTTAAATATTTGGAAAGAGTCTTAACAGAGGATGGAAGGTGTGACACTGAAACCTGAAGGTGTATTGAGATAGTGAAAGAAGACTTTCAAAAGCTAAGCAAAGTATTAAAAAACAGAAAAGGTTTATTAGAAACAAAGAAAAGATTGCTGAACTGTTATGTAATATCAATCCACCTATATGGCAGTGAATGCTGCACAATTTCTTCCCAGATTAAGTAGAGACTTGAAGCAACAGAAATGTGGTTCTACAGAAGGATGCTGAGAATACCATGAACTGGACATGTGAACAATGAAGTTTTAAAGAAAATGGAAGCAAAAAGACAATTATACTTATCAGAAAGAGACAGTAGGGCACATAATGAGTAAAGAGGGCTTGGAAAATCTGATACTCACAGGACAGAGGAAAACAACAACCTAGCTAGTGAGTTTGTCTAAATGGATGGCAGAACAGGGTTTAGGAGAAATATCAAAAAGACAAAATTTATTAAGAGCTACAAAGGACGGGAAATTGTGGAGAGCTATGATTGCCTACATCCTGAAGGGACATGGCACATAGAAGATCAGCCTGGGTAATCAAAAGCCATGATAAAGAAATTGTACCTTTCAGCAGGGATTGAACCTGTGTCTCTTTTACATTGTGGAAACTACCTTCAAGTTAAAACATGTTATGTCTGGTGTTAAAGTTGTGCCCATCATATCAACGTGTATATTCCAGAAGCTGTGAGAAAACTGTTTTCACAGACGGATGTATAAGACAAGATCTTAACCATAAGATGGCGCTGTTTTTCCCAGTCATTAGTCATCAATGAACATTTCAATCAGGTGGTCACAGACATCCAGTGAGGAGGAACAGTCATTCACCATATTGACAAAGAGTTTGGCCAGATAGAAAAAGATCAAGGAATAATGGTCTGGAACTGTGAATTGTACACTGTCTGCAATGAGATGATGCCCGAGATGTTTAAAATGAAGCTAATGACTGGAACAGATAAACGAGATTTGCAACCACAAAAACATCAACTGTTCAGTTTGTTATTCTCGACAAAATCCTAAGAAGGGTTTGTAATGTAATCTATCTTGGCCTGGCATTTTAATATCAATCACTTTCTCACCAATGTATCATGGCTTCTCTGTCTTTTCAACAAATATTCTCATGGTAATTTTTGGCGCCTCAACTGTACAAATTTAAGCATGCTACTAGATAGGCAACTAAGTTTTACTGTTGAAATAGATAGATGCAACTGTACATTTTATTCTAATGCTTTCTTTTTATGCACTTCTTACCTGTGGAACTCTTCAGATTTCTTGCATCCCTGCCACCTACAATCTTAAAAAATTTAAATGCAATGCCAATCACTATCTTATACCTTCCTGAATCCTGTCCTTTTATTGTCTGTTCTCCTTACTGAGGTCTTCTCATTCTTTTTCACTTGACTCCTTGCGTCATAGTGGCATTGTGAGACAGTTATTTAATAACTTGACAGACAACCAAGAATAGGCAAGCAACTGGAATGGACGTTGGAGATGAGCAGACAGGTTTGCAGTTTGCAATGCATCATCGCAGGATCTGGACTCCTGTGACGTGTATGATACAATTCACAATTACTGTTGTTGGACTTTACAAGATTTGGTTCTTTTTGATGATCAGTTTAAAAAAAAAAAAAAAAAAAAAAAAAAAAAAAAAAGAAGAAAAAGTTTGCTTTTCTTCAAAATATACACTTACACCATCCCCCCCCCCCCGGTCTTCATTAATCATAATTTTAAATGAAACATTAGTTGTCATCTCGTCTCCTTAAATGCTATTCTTTTATTGTCCTGTTTCTTTCACTCTCAGTAACCACTTGCAGCTTAGTGGCTCTTATCTTTTTCATGGAGTGAAATGACTAAAAACAGAAAAAGTAAATAAATAAAAGGGCTGAACTTCAATAGCTGAGAAAATCAAACTAAAATAATCTTGGCTGAAATGTAGAAATTATTTCCAAAACACAGTGAATACTGGACAAACTCATCATAGATGAAGAAACTTCAGGCAACAGAAATGTGGTTCTACAGAAGGATACTGAAAATACCATGGACTAAAAATGTGAGTAATGATGAATTTTTAGAGAAAATGGAAACAAAAAGAACACTTATACTTAACATCAGGAAGAGAGAAAGTTGAAACTTCTAGGGCACATGATGAGGAAAAAGGACTTAGAAAATGTAACGCTCATAGGACATATTACAGGTAAAATGGTCAGAGGAAAGTGTTGTGGAGTAAATAAGACATCCCCAGTAACACAAATGAACTAGGCAAGACAACTTAAATAAAGAACTCAAAGTGAGTCAGAAGAGTTCTGTTGAAGCCAGTTGAGACATAATATCATAACTGCTAGGAGAGAGTTAGAACAGAAAGCATCACTTAATCTACCTAATGAGCTTGTATAAATGGTTCACAGAACAGAGAAAAGGAAAGATAGTGGAAAGACAAAATTTATTAAGAGCTACAAAGGACAGGAAATATTAGGTTGGTGCAAAAATAATGTCGTTTTTTGACGTTAAAAAATATGTCAAAAAACGACATTATTA
Organism: Acanthosepion lycidas; assembly: GCA_963932145.1. Taxonomy (NCBI): domain Eukaryota; kingdom Metazoa; phylum Mollusca; class Cephalopoda; order Sepiida; family Sepiidae; genus Acanthosepion; species Acanthosepion lycidas. The sequence goes on along the minus strand of OZ010606.1, from coordinate 7,125,787 downwards.
CGTCATTATTTTTGCACCAACCTAATAGTTGAGTTAGAATTGCCCACACCATGACAGGACACAGCACACAGAAGAAAAAGAACATATTTGTGCAAATGATTGACAAAACAGAGATTAGGAACAATAGCGAAAAGACAAAATTTATTAAGAGCTACAATGGACAGGAAATTGTAGAGAGCCATGCCTGCCTACATCCTGAAGGGACATAGCACATAGAAGAAGAAAAAGAATGGTTAGCAGAACAGGGATTACGAGAAATAGTGAAAAGACAGAATTTACTAAGGGCTACATAGGAATACAGAGAAGGACAAATGTAAAAAAAATAAAAAAATCTGACATTGGAGCTAGGCTGTTTGGAAACTCAAATCAATTATGAAACTGAAAGACAAAATTTACAAAGAGCTACAAAGGACAGGAAAATGTGGACAGTCATGATCACCCACACCCTGAAGGGACACGGGTCACAGAGAAGGACATAGATGGAAAAGAAAAATGAAACCAAATTCCAGTGTATATTTGCATTTTAGAAGAATAATACATCTTAATATATAAAAATAATTTTGTTTGTTGTGTTTTACGGGATATCAAACTCAATGGGTTATTTAATGCCGGCAAGTTTTTTTCCTGGTAATATTTTGTTTTGTCAAAAATCTATTTCTGGCAATATTTTTCTCCTCAAAAATGTATAGCTGGTAATATTATTTTAAAACGTGTATCGCTGGTAATATTATTTTAAAACATGTATAGCTGGTGATATCATTTTAAAACATGTATAGCTGGTGATATCATTTTAAAACATGTATTGCTGGTAATATCATTTTAAAACATGTATAGCTGGTAATATCATTTTAAAACATGTATAGCTGGTAATATCATTTTAAAACATGTATTGCTAGTGATATCATTTTAAAACATGTATAGCTGGTGATATCATTTTAAAACATGTATTGCTGGTGATATCATTTTAAAACATGTATAGCTAGTGATATCATTTTAAAACATGTATAGCTGGTGATATCATTTTAAAACATGTATTGCTGGTGATATCATTTTAAAACATGTATTGCTGGTGATATCATTTTAAAACATGTATAGCTAGTGATATCATTTTAAAACATGAATAGCTGGTGATATCATTTTAAAACATGTATAGCTGGTGATATCATTTTAAAACATGTATAGCTGGTGATATCATTTTAAAACATGTATTGCTGGTGATATCATTTTAAAACATGTATTGCTGGTGATATCATTTTAAAACATGTATAGCTAGTGATATCATTTTAAAACATGTATAGCTGGTGATATCTTTTTTTTTCAAAAACATATTGCTGGTAATATTTTTTTTCTTCAAAAATTTATTTCTGGTAATAATTTTTTACAAAGTATTTCTGGTATTAAAACCTATTTTTACACTTTTATAATGCTTTTTACCTCAGTTTCAGGGTTAACTATTTGCCCATAGCTGGGACCCTAACAGGTGCTACCACCCCGGGTCAGGGTGGATCTGGGAACACCAGCAATTAAGAGGTGGTTCCATGCTCCTCAAAACCTCCTGATCAGAGGCTTTGCTGTTGAACGTAGTTTATCATCTTACCCAGGACACATAGTTTATTGTCATACCCAGGACAGAAAAATAATTTTATAATAGAAAACATTTTTTTTAAATTTGTATCTGCTTTACTGAGGCTGGTAGCAGAAGAGCAGAAACATTCACACAAAAAAAAAAAAAAAAAAACTTTAAAGGCAAGGCTTACAGCCATATCATGTTGAAACACCGATTCCCATATGATCACAAAAGTTAAGCAGTGTCAAGCCTGCTCAGTACCTAGATGGGTGACTGCTTGAAAATACCAAGAGCTGTAAGTTTAGACACATGTGGTGTAATGGATAATAGCTTGAAAATGGAAATCAGAGAGCTGAGTTTCAATTCCAGTCAAGTTCATTGTATTCCCTTTTTCACAAATGCACTTGAGAAAGATATGAATCCACCTCTTCCCCCCAGCTATGGGTTAATTAGTAAGATTTGTATCAGAAAATCATTATCTCCATAATATTCTTGCAATCAAATATATTTTCTGGCTTTAAACAATCTGCAAAAAGTTGATAAGCTGTAAAAGACAAATCAATCAATTCAAAGGCAAAGAGTTGTAGTGAATAATATTCTTTTTGTCCTGTAGATCCCCTGCCATAATCATTTCTTTCTTATTGACATGCGAGTCCGCAGTATACAAGCAGTGGAATAAAAAGATAAAGCAAAACAAAAGGCGTTCAAGGTTAAAAACTGGTTTTGAGAAATTTATTCCAACAATGTCAAAAGTTACTGAATTACATTTATCATTGATTAACAGACACAAGGATTTGTTTTTCTTTTCTTATCAAAGAATAAAGTATGTGGTTAGAGAGTGCAGGAAAACAGAAAAAAAATATTCACACCCATTATTCATACAAGCAAGCACATACACACACTTAAATCTGCTAGTATATCATTAATACAAGGACTTATGTTAAAGTAACTTAGGCTTACAGTCATATTATATTTGGTCAGGACCTAGATGGATGAACGCTTGGGAATAACAGGTACTGTAATCTTGGATGTGTGGGTGGCGTAATGGATAAGAGCTCAGGATGAGAAATGAGAGCCAAGTTCAAATTCTAGTCAGGTTTGTTACATTTACTTGTGTACACCTCTTCTCTCCCCAAACTTAATCTTATATTCATTAAAAAAAAAAAAAATTATTAACTGCCCATTAGATTGTTGAACAGTGACAAGGGCATATCCACAGTATTTACAATACTCCACAGCAGCCGTCAACAGCAAAGTGTTTTGGTGATATGGTCTTGCTCAGTTCTTATATAGAGCTGCATATTTACCTATTAAATTAGTAAATAGATATTTTGGGGTTTTAGTCTTTTTTTTTCTTTAAAACTTTGTATTGCTTGAAACAATAAATACCTTGTTTGGAAGCAATAATGATGGTTTTATTTCCTGCTTAAAGTTTTGGTTGACCTTTGATTCACACTGGTGGGGCATGTGTAGGATGTGCACCCTTCGGTTTACTATACCAACAAAATAAGGGGCCAATTCGAGAATGAGTTATTAACAGTGAATTGTTTTCTAGTGAGCTCAAATTTCATTTTGTATTATTATTTCATGATTAAAATGATCAAAGTATATTACAGAATAAAGCTTTCATTCAAATATTTTAGATTTCTACCTTTCAGTTCTCTATTATATGTTTTGAAACTATATATATATATATATATATATATATTTTAACTGTCTTTTTGTTTTCTCTTTCATGGGCGCCATGTTCTTTTGGGGTTTGTTTAGAGACCAAGTTAATGGCCTTTTAAGCTTTCTTCATGTGAATTGCAGTAAAATTTTGAATATGTAAGAATTAAATATTATGGGAGGGGGCACCAGAATTTTAGAAATACCAAAGTGGGACATGGCCCAAAATTGGTAGGTAACCACTGGCACACACACACACACACATATATATATATATATATATATATATATATATATATATATGTGTGTGTGAGTTGGTAAGACTATGTTTACATAGGGTTTTTTAGTACTGATTTATGGCATCTGGCATCTTCTGTGGTCAGGCATTGGCCTCATCCCAAGGGTGCCAGATTAAATATGTACCTTAAACTCATATTGCTTAATTTCATTTTTATCAGTTTTCTATTGTTACTGATAATAAACTGATTTTCCTGAATTACTATAGATGACCACATGAAATCCTAATAATAATATTAGGTTGGTGCAAAAATAATGTCGGTTTTTGACGTATTTTTTAACGTCAAAAACCGACATTATTTTTGCACCAACCTAATAACAACAGACATTTTTTTTAATGCAATGAGTAAACTAGATAGAAATAAGAGATTTTTACATGACACTGATAACAGATATTATTATTATTTTAAGAATTTTTTTTTTTTTAACCTCAAGTTTAAAATTTAAATACCTTCAAAAATGAACTTTGGAAAAAAAAGTAAATAAATACAAAAAAATAAAAAAAGGGACCAGGGATGAAAGCTCATTAAAACAGATCCAGAGCCTGCTCCCTCCTTGGCGAGACTTTGCCTGATTGACCATGTTTTCAGGAGTGTAGTCGTAATCACCATCCTAGGCCAATTGCAGGTTGGTGAGGCTATTTAACCTATATTTGGAGGTTTTGAATTCAGAATTGTCTTTTTCCTAGACCAGTCGCCAACCAAGGCTACAAGAACCAGTCTGTCCTGCTCATTGGAACAAATCCAAATTCAGCTTACTTCTTTGTGGAACCCCTCCCTGACTGACCATGTCTTCAAGGAGCCATACTCCTCACACTTGGCCAATTCTGGATGAGGCTATTTAACCCATAGTTGGAGGTTTTGAATTCAGAATTGTCCTTTTCCTAGAGCAGTTGCCACCCAATGATAGAGGACCCAGTCTGTTCTGTTATTTACTCAGGAGGGAGACGGATTCATAATTTTTTTAACAGTATTTTACATGTATGTGAATGTAACAAACTTGATTCAGTTCTCCCGATTTCTCAATCCGAGTTGGTATTCATTAATCCACTGTGTCCCCATGAATAAATATAAATATAATAAAAATACAAGAGAAATTGTTACTTTTATGGCTCAAGAGCTGAAAAAAAAATTTAAATTTGAGGCTGGTATTTGAGAAGGCTATGTAATAAATCATATATAGATATCTGATGTTTGAAAGGTTTTGAGAATCATGAAGATGGCCTAGAGAAGTATAAATTTAGCACCTATTAGGTCTTCCCAAATTACAGCAACCCGATTGAAAGCCCAAGGATGATAAATATGACAAACTTATGGTTGGGTTAGATATCAAATCTCTACACACTAACATACATGATAATAAATGCTTGAATCTCTTCAAAGAAAAAATTTAGAGTGGCAAAGCAAATTGTCACATTTGGCTGTGAGGATGGGGTACCTGATGGGTAATGTGAAAGCCAACAGGCAGGGGAACATGGTGGGGCTTGGGCAATGGGAGAGATTTTGAGAGAGAATGTGATGGTGCAGAGAGAAAGAACAGGAGGGGGAACCTGACAGGGGAACGGGAGAGATGATAGGAGTGTGAACCTGATAAAGGAACAGGAGAGATGGGAACATGATGGGGGAATGGGAGATATGACAAAGGGGGATGATGGAAGCAATGAGAGAGAGAACCAGAAGGGGGCAATGGGAGAAATGATGGGAGGTGAGAGTAATGGGAGAAACAACAAGAGGAGAATGTGACAAAGCAACGGGAGAGATGATGCGAGTGGTAACCTGATGGAGGAACAGGAGAGATGGCAGAATGGAGAACCTGAAGCAGGAACAAGAGAGATGACTGTGGGGAACCTGACTGGGGGATAGCAGAGACGAAACCTGATAGGACAACAAGAGAGATGATGGGAGTGGGAGCCTGATAGGGGGACACAAGAAATGACAGGATGGAGAACTTGATGGGAATGGAATATGGGAGGGATAACGAAAGTGGTTACCAGACATAGAACCTGAAGGGGAACAGGAGAGATGACCAGCAGAGGGGGCGGGGTGCTTGACAGAGGAACGGGAGGGTTGGTGGGTGAAGACAGAGAAAGAGGTGTGATTGTGGGTAGATGGAACATGATGGGGAGGGGAGAATAGATGACAGGAAGCTGATGACGGCAGGGGAACAGGAGAGATGACATGGCTGGGGAACATGACCAGGAAATGAGAGAAGGGACAAGGAACATGAGAGAGAGAGAGAGAGAGAGTGAGAGAGAGAGAGAACAAAAAACCTGGTCAATTGAATCTTTCTACTTTCATGCCAAAATGACGGAACCTTTTTGCCAATTTTCCAAAGATTGTAACATGTTCTACTCCTGTTAAACTTATACAAATAAAATTGTACTTAGCAACTGAGATATGTTTATAAAATCTACTTCTGGCAAATTTGTATGGCTTTTGACTTATTCCAAGCATTAAATGAATACAAATTATAATTAACCATCTTATTTTATAGCCAAATTTCTACAAAGTGAAGCACAAAAAGTATTTAGAATTGAAATTCTTATTCTTTTAAATGATCAATTTTTTTTCATCTATATAATAAATGTGAATGTCAGTGTGTCACGCTTTTTCAATTAAAGGGACACAACTTTCAATAGCTCATGGTACAGAAATGTTGGATTTCCAAGTTTTTATTACTGCGATTGTTTTTGTCGATTTTTTAATGTGATTTTTTGCAACAAGTTTTTTTGTACAATAAGAATTTTTATAACTTGGAAATAAATTTGGGAATAATCAAAATTAACTGCAAAATCCAGCAAAAGTCACCCATGAAATAAAAATAATTGTTTGCGTGGAAAGTAAGGACCTACACACATCAAAATGTCTTTAAATTATGTGGTGGCCAAATAATTATCATTGAACTTTTAAAGTTATTAAAGCAATACTTAAATACAGCAATCAATTTTGAGATCTTCTGTAGTTTATTGTTCCCTAATGCATACAGCAGCAGTATGCCTTTCAAAAAGAAATCTCTGCCAACAGAAGACCAGATTGCAATCAAGAGCCAAATTTGCAGGAAGGAAAAGAAAGTCCCATGCAAATGAAAACCCAGATCAAATGGCAGCCAGGAGAGCTTTCAATGCTGAGAATATGCAAAGACTCCTGAACAAGCTGAAGGACCAATCAAGAGCCCTCTACAGGAGCTAGTTGAAGTGCCACCTTATCGAGTGGCTTTTAAGCTAGTTTATATAATGAATATATTAGGAATAAGTTGCAGTTTAAAGAAGTTAATTGTTACGCGTGTTTGTCTAAATGCTTTTGTGGCTCAGAGTATCAAATTTAATTTTTTGAAGGTTAAAAACACGCAGCGATACAAGTGATTTACTGTCATAACATTTCCTGAAATTCTTCTGGCTAAATGAAGACAGAAACAAAGATTCAGTTCCAAACCAATCTATTTCTATAGGAGGCGAAAAGAACTTGCTTTTTGTTTTTTTTGCAGAGTAGAACAGACTGGCAATGTAATTAGTACTATCTCAAATTTCAAGCACACAAAAAAAAGTTATTAAAGTGTCTGGTCAACAGAAGAGAAACACACACACACACAAAAATAAAACAAATAAAAAAATTCTCTCCCAGTTTGAGAAACAAAAAGATTGTTTTGAGAAAAGAAAAACAAAATTTAATCTTTACGCTGGTCAAGGAACCATCCAGAGAAAGATAAGAACTTTAAGCAAGGAACATTTTTTATGATATGGAACTACTGTAAAAGCAACATAAAAACAAAACAATAGACTTGTGTTTTGCACTAATTAAAAAAAAAGATAACAGTGATATTTAGCCAAAAGAGAATGTATGGTTAGGTAGACAAGGATTTATAAATGGGTAGTCAGTTAATTATATATATATATATATATATATATATATATATATATATATATATATATATACACACACAGTGTAACCTGGATATAAGAGAGATTTTCTGTGGTCCCAAATTAGAGCCTGTGTTAATGTATATATAACAGACCAAACCCGGTTCCAACAACTCTCTTATATACGGGTTACACTGTATATATATATATGTGTGTGTGTGTGTGTTATAATGTTTTATAGACATTATGAATTTAAATGCAGTACTAGATCTCATCAGCAAGGTTCCATTTTACAGTTGAAATTGTTAGATATAACTGTAAATTCTATGTAAACAGTTTCTTCTCTCACACTTCTTGCTTGTGAAACTGTTCCAGCTTCTTGCTTTCCAGTCAACATTTGATGTACAAAAATTTAAATGCAATGTCAATCGTTATCTTCTGTCTTATTAATTCCTATTCTTTTATTATCTCTCTCTCTCTCTCACTTTTAGGTTTTTCTTTTTCTCATATTTTTTCACACTCAGTAACCCTTTAGTGTCTGAGTGGTTTCATTACCTTGATTGGGGTGAAATGGTTTAAAAAAGTATTTGGTAATTTCATTTTTTCTAAGAAAAAGTCTATGTAACAGTGAAAATATTGTTTAAATTTTATTACTTTCTTTAAATATTTATTAATTTTTTGCAGCTCAAATATTTTTTTATCATTTAAACTAAGCAAGTCAATAAAGCCACTAAAACTGTGTGAAAGAATATAAAAAAAAAAAAAACATTTTTAAGGAGAGAGAACAATAAAAAGAACAGACATTTGTGATTAATTGTGTGTGGCATGAATAAGTAAGTTTGGCCAACCTGACTAAGCCATCCTGGGTATGATGATAACTACATCCACATCCTGGGCAAGACGATAAACTACGTCCAGCAGCAAGGCCTCTGATCAGCAGGTTTCGAGGAGTGTGGAACCATCTCTTAATTGTTGGTGTTCCCAGGTCCACCCTGACCTGCAGTGGTAGCACCTGTTAGGGTCCCAGCTATGGGCAAATAGTTGACACCCAAACTTGTTTAAAAATGTTTTAATACCATAAATACTTTGTAATAAAAAAAATATTACCAGCAATAATTTTTGAAGGGAAAATTATTATCAGCAATACTTGGAAAAAAAAAAAAAAAATTACTAGCAATAAAAACAGCTATACATTCTTTGAAAAAAAAAAAAAAAAAAAAAAAAAAAAAAAAAAAAAAAAATGACCAGCTATAGATTTCTTCAAGAAAAAATATTCCCAGAAATAGATCTTTGAAGAAAAACATTAGTAGCAATAAAAGTTTTGTTGCCATTAAATAACACATTGAGGTTGATATGGCGTAAAACAAAATAAACCAAACTATAAGCTAACAAAATCTGAATAAAAAAAAAAAACAAACAAAAATTGGGGTAAGCAAAAAGTAACCATTCCTTATAACTAACAAAATTAATAAAAGATATTGAATTCTATTTTCAGATTTCTAGACTGAATTCAAGTAGAAAAAGAAAAATAATATAAAACATCCTTATTGATAAACTCGTTCCATTGGTAGATCTAGATTAGCTTAAAAACAAAACATGAAAGCTTATTTAAGAAGAAGAAAAAATAATCTACATTAAAATAGTAACAAAAATGGACATGTTGATGCCATAAGTAACATTCAAATAAAGATATTTGACAACAACAAAAGAAAGTGTTTATTTAGCAAAAATATATTTGCTTGTGACACAAGGCTGAAGGGAGAGGGGAAGAAAAGAGGTTGGTCATCATTAACTATCCTATTCCTAACTAGTTTCAATTCACGACCCATTCATCTTAACAATTGACACAATCACCACAAGAACTCATCCCTCTCCATTCACTTCAAATGTGTACCAAAATACGGCATTTTCACAGAGAACCTAATAATACACCCATGATGGCAAGAAAGTCAAAAGAAGAAGTTAAAATATTCAGATTTTACTAATGCACAAATAGGAAAAGAATTTTCAGTCAAGACAAGGCAAAACAATATCTCTCATTCAAGACTTTGCAAAGATAGCATTTGTTTTTAAAATATTCATTTCATGTGTGAACTTTTACTAATCAAAAAGGATTCAAATGATTGAAAAGAGCTGCATATTTTTACAAGTAGCTTGAGATTGTGGAAATACCAGGATTTCCTATAGCAATTTTCAAAGCGTGCCATCTGTTATATAAGAATAAAGTGTCACTGCCAACACTTGAGTTTGAACCAGTGAGCAAACACAGGCAATCCCCATTATTGAATTAAGTAGACCACATGACCATAGAGGAAACGCATATATGGAAGGTAGCGTGTGTTTAGTTGATCTCTATTTCTAGTCTATCCTCTATTACTATACAGACTACTATTCTCTACTCTATTCACTATACTATTTCTCTATTCAGATCACTATACAGGTTACTTGTCCAGCAAGTATTATGGAGCAAGTACTATTAGTGCAAGATTATTCAAAGGCATCTGATACCAGTATTGTTCAACAGTGTACTATAGTTGTATCTGCGAATACAAAGTCTACTACAACAAGCATTACAAAAGTGACAAGGAGTAATTGTTGGCATCACAAAAATGTCAAACGAGTGTTTGTTGACATCACAAAAGTGTCCTTTCCAAAATTGGAAGATTGACACAGTTCCACAACCATTTTCTCTTCAGTTGACATTAACATGGGTATCCTGCTTCCCTTGGGGCTTGAATGTTTGACACAGTTTTACCTACCCACACAATTTCCCTACCATACTAAGTTAATATAAAACCATGAAGATGCTATAATTAACACAAATACAAGGAGTTAGGATGAAAACCTCCAATATTAAACATGGGTTTTGTAAACTTTGTTTTACAAAGCAGAATGTGAATGACAAATTGGTGATTCCAAAATCAAGCAAACATAAAACTTTAAATATTGGGGAATTATTTCAACAGTGGATAGAAAATGCAACACCAAAATCTGAAAGTGCATTGGGATAGTGAAAGATGCCTTCCAAAAGGCTAAGCAAAGTATTAAGAAACAGGAAAATCTTGTTAGAAAACAAAGAAGTTTGTGTTCCAGATAATGTCTGTGAATAAAAGAAAAAGCAATTTGTTGCTAAAATAGAGAGGCCAGAGTTCAAGAGAACAGAAATGAAGTCCTACAGAAGGATACTGAGAATACCATGGACATGTGAGCAATGACAAACAGAAGCAAAAAGGGCATTTAGTATCAGAAAAAAGTAGTTGAAATATAATGAGGAAAGAGGGTTTAGAAAATTTGATACTAACAAGACATATTAAAAGGCAAGAAGTACAAAAAAAGCAGTGTATAATCTACCTAACAAGCTTGTGTAAATGGTTGGCAGAATAAGGATCAAGAGAGATAACAAAAACACAAACTTTATTAAGAGCTATAAAGGACAGGATGTTGTGGAGAGCAGTTTGGTTTGTTTTGTAGCATGTCAACCCCAATGGACTACTTAATGCCAACAAAATTTTTATTACTGGTAATATTTTTTTTTCCAAAAATGTATTGCTAATATTTTTTTTCTCAAAAATCTATTTCTGGTAATATTGTTTTCACAAAAATGCATAGTTGGTAATATATAATTTTTTTTTCAAAAATGTATTGCTGGTAATAATGTATCACTGGTAATATTTTTTTCTAAAAAAATTTATTCCTAGTAATAATATTTTACAAAGTATTTTTGGTATTAAAACCTATTTTTACACTTTTATAGTGTTTTGTCCCCAGTTTGGGGGTTAACTATTTGCCCATAGCTGGGACCACAACAGGTGCTACCACCCTGGATCAGGGTGGACCTGGGAACACCAGCAATTAAGAGGTGGTTCCACACTCCTCAAAATCTGATCAGAGGCCTTGCTATTGGACGTAGTTTATATATATTTTCTTTTATGAATGGTATGTGGATTATTACATTCCTATTAACTCTGTTGCATTGTTATTTTATAATCTGAGATTTCCATTTATATTAATATTATAAATTACCTATACCAGGTAGTCTTAGTGACATATATTTGTGGCAGCCTGCTAAAGGTATGGTAAGCAGTGTACAGTAATTGTTAAGAGTGCCGTTCCACTTGTTTACAATTCAGTAGTAAGGGTTTACATTTTATACTTGCTATATAAGTTGACCTGTAGTTTTGGTAAGACTTTTTAGGCTTGAAAACTCTGCAATTTACGGTAATCAATTTAATTTTGTTTTTGTTTTTTTAAGTCTGAGGTCCTGATGAGAGAGTCAGGAGGTGCAAGATCAAATTAATAAAAGAAAGATTTTGTTCATCTCTATCTATAAATGGTAGGATGTGTGTGAGTGTGTGTAACGAATGCACGGCCACAATTTTCGATGGATTTGCACCAAAATTTACATGCACATGCTCGAAGTTAGCGGGAAGGCCAAGACTGACTTTCCATTTCCCAACTCTCATCAATAGTGGAAATAATCAATTTTTTCATGCTTCTACGGCAGTTTTCATGTAGTTTGTGGCCATTTTCTACTGGCCAGAGTGAGAGCTTATAGCTGGCTGCCACAAATAGGCAGGAAGATTCTATTGGCCAGCATGAGAGCCAACAGCTGACTGACAATTGTTAACTAGCATGCAAAAAAAAATTTTTTTTAAATTGATAGTTGCATTCATCACAAGTAGGAAAAATTTAAATCTGCATGGCACTTTACTCCAATTGGTTCATTCGCTTGCTTAAACTCAATGTTGATTCTAATTCCACAGAACTGGGTTGGGTGTGAAAAAGTATTTGTTGTTAACATTCTTTTTTCATTTGGTTTTTCCAGTTACGAGTCCTTTTTTAAAGCTGATCGTTTTGTGTTCATTTTGTTTAGTTCTTTTTTTGTAACAGATTTAATGTTTAGTATAGAGCTTAGAAAAAATTTGCAGTGTGAGATAGGCAAGAAGTAAGGCATGTAGCAACATCAGCACGGCAAAGGGCACTCCTTTAAAGGCAAGGAAGGGCAAAAATATTTTAAGTCAAGTGATAGCGATTGCTGTATGAGTCGTACGATTTTTGAATCAAGCACGGGCAACGCCGGGCCATGCTGCTAGTTGACTACTAAAAGGTTTTTTCTAATTTCTTTTTAAAAACTGTTTGCCAAGTCAAATATATTTCTTAGTAGAGATTTATGTCCCTTGTCACTGGGAAATATGCCATAGATAATGAAGACCTATTCTGTTGTTAAAAATTACATAATGATAATTAGGCTGTGCACTTGCTACCAACTTCTCAATTTGCATGAAGTTGTTCCTTTTAATTGAAATACACAAGTAGAATTAAAATCAAAACATCCTTTCTCGTCAAATCACTGTTACCAGTAACTTGTCAATTTAAGTAGCACAATTGTATATTCCAAGATGAAGTGCTTTCTACTAATGTTGCACGACATTACTTACTGCTGTTAAAAAAAAAAGAAAAAAAGTAGAGTAGAATGTTTAATCTTTTAGTCCCACAAAAAAAAAAAGTCTGTCAAAAGGACCGTTATTCTCTTGACACCACTATTACTGTATACACTTTTGACTCCCTCAGCAATGTTTATTTACAAGATTATAAAAATATATGTGAACCAAGTACAATGCAATATTATTTACCATTTTATAAAGAAATAAATTTAAAAAATCTTTTTATTAAAAAATTTTCAATATACGTAAACTACAATGAAATATTTAATATATTACCATTTTATAAAGAACTATGAAAGCAAGTTTTTCACTCAGTCTAATAATGTTTAACATTTTTGTTGTCAATTATCAAGAATAAAAAAATGTATATATAAATGTAAATAAAAAGTCACTGATTGTTCTGATAAGAAAAGAACTCCAGAATTTGTTAGTGAGTGCCTGACTCAACACAGAGGCCTACATCAAGTGCCTTGAAGAAGTAGTGCTGCATCGGTCAAGAGGCTGGCTGCTGGAAGACCCTATGTCTGGCAACAGGACTCTGCACCATGCTACACAAGCAGAAGGACTCAGTCATGGCTATGATCACCCCTTACATATAGCCACCTAACTGCCCAGACCTTGATTGTGTGTGGGGTGAAGTTGAGCAAGAGACCAACAAAATTCCTTGTACCAACAAAGATAAACTAAAAGCAAGGATAATGGCAGCATTCACCAACTAAAACAAGGAGACCGCCCAGAAGAGATGCAGGAGATTGTGAGGTCATCTGGAGGCTGTGGTTGAAGCCAATGGCAATTTTTATTGAATAAATCTACTCTTTAGCATTTCAAGATATTATGTAATTTTGGTATATATATCTGTTAAAATGAGATATCAGTTTTCATTTTTGCATAATAAAAAATTCCAGTTTAACCAAAATAATGTTAACATTCGATAAATTCTAGTAGATAACTTCAAAATTTTATATAGGACAATGTAAAGAAAAAAACTCAATAAATATGTAAAACACATACAGAGAACAAATCTTTAAATGATTAACAGAAGAATTTTATTTACAAGTCAGAATAAAGTTCATTATGTCTTAAGTGTGAATATAATTTTTCATCATTTTCTTTCTCTTGTACGAAGTGATACTGGAAAGTTCCCAGAGGAGGATCTTCAGCCAAACTCCATAAGCAATTCCATTCATGTGAGAGACTTGATGGATTGTTCAGCAACAGTCTTTAGAGGAACCTATGAATATTTTTACACGTTTTCTGATGTCTTATTGGTGATTGGTCAGCATCAATGACTATCTTTGACCAACATTTGCCCAGCCTTAAAGCATGCATGCATGCAACTCCAACATCCATTTTCAACCTAAAGAATATTTACCAAAAGCTTGAAGCATTTCGAGGATCTCTGTAGCAGGCTTGCTCAACTTCACAAAATGTAACTCAAATTTGTCACCTATTGTAAAGATCACAGAGCCCTACCAACACAAGGCCTTATGTAATAACTGAACGTGAGTAGATAGTCTATCGAGAGAAATCATGCTAACTCAGTAGGTTGGGTAAGAATAGGTGCTAATTGTATACCAATTCTGTTGAATGATGCAATCCAATAATATACCTTGTCCTGGGTAAGACGTTAAACTACATCCGCGTCCTGGGTAAGACGTTAAACTACATCCAGCAGCAAGGCCTCAGATCAGGAGGTTTTGAGGAGCATGGAACCACCTCTTCGTTGCTGGTGTTCCCAGGTCCACCCTGACCTGGGGTGGTAGCACCTGTTAGGGCCCCAGCTATGGGCAAAATGGTTAACTATTACCAGCAATACATTTTGAAAAAAATTATTACCAGCAATACAATTTTGAGGGAAATATATTACCAGAAACAGATTTTTGACAAAACAAAATAAACCAAACCAAACCAAACCAATGATATACCTGCAACACTCCTTAAGAAATGTAATACTGAATTGGCTCCTGTTGTCTCTAAAATCTATTCTTTTCTGCTTGTTGAAAATCCTCTTCTGTAGTTCCAGTCTTTAAAAACTCAGGTGAACTGTTTGATCTTTATATTAGCCTATTAGCCTTCGACCTCTTTTTGGCAAAGTATTAATCAACTCTGAATTGGTTAAACATCTTACTTGGCAGATTCTTCTTTCAGATAAACAATATGGCTTTTGCTTCTCTAGGTCAGCTACTTAATGTTTTTCTTCATCTTTCACACTCAGTAGTTCCCATGCATCTTGGTGGTGTTATTCCCAAGCTTGTGGGGAAATGGTTTAAAAAATAAACTACAGGATAGGAACTTTCTAATCTACTTCATATTAAAAAAAAAAAAAAATCTGTGTAATAGCAAGTTACTGGATCAGCAACTTATTTGACCGATTTATACCAGAAAAACTGGTCTTTAGTATAAAGGTATATGTTAAAAATACATCTAAATAAAGATATCTACAAAAGGTTTCTATGTAAGAATGAGAGAAGCCATTTTAATCTTTCAAAGTAGGATAGCATAAGCAAATTTATTCCTCTTCACTTATTTTCATTATTATGGGAAACAAAGATATTTCTCTTCATTGATTAATTCAAAGTAGACAATATTGAAATTTATTATGCAAGCCATACATGCACGCACACACAATAAATATACCCCCCCACTTGCAGCAAAACTGATTTTCATGAACAATGCAGTTATTAGGTGCAGCACCTTTTCCTTTTGTTTTTATTAATATTGTCCTTTTACAGATATATTTTTAGTTATATATGAAATTTTATATATATATATATATATATATATATATATATATATATATATATATATATATATAAATAAAGAAAAACAGACCACTTTGACTCTATTGTAATAATTTATTTCACCAGAGACTTATTTTTCCCTGGATCTTCAGACATCACTTTCAAAAGGTGAAATGAAAAATGAAATTAAAATTTACATTTTGATGGGCAGAATTAAGCTTATATCAGTAGCCTGGCTCTCAATTTCAGTCAAGATTGTTTTAAGTGTTGCCATAGAAGGATATGACTACACAAACAAGAAATTCAAATTTAATTTGCATTGGAAGGACTAACGTTTTGTTTTGGCAAAAATAGTCACCTAGAGAGTTAATAGAAATAAAATTTGTCATTTAGCTGATTGATGTTATATTCAGCACCTCAAAAAGGTGTATACTGGCAACCATTTTTGGTTGAATAATATCAACAAGTTCTGTGTATTCAATTTTTTTTATTAAATCCTTGAAAACAAATGTTACGACATTCAAAAATACTCAGAAAAAAAGAAAAAAAAAAAAAAAAGAAGTCAACTTTGGTAAATTTACCAATTGCATAAAACAACTAATTCTAAAATCCCAAAAATATTATATATATATATATATATATACACACACACACTTTAGACAAAGTAACATATTTTAACCCATTCCTTGGCAGAGACATGTATGTATGTTTTTACCAAAAGTGTCCTTTTCAGACATGGACGGATAAACACATCCAAAACATAACATTCAAAAACCTGCTACAGACATGTTTATATGTTGATCTTGATTCTTTTTATACACTTCTGAGCTTGAAACAAGTCCAATAGTCAACTCCTACTCCAGATAGAGGTGTTAGCCACCACTCAGGTACTTCAAGGTGCCTCAGTTTCTTAGTTACTATATTAAAAACAAATAAAAAAATAATTGTCATTTTCCAGTTATTTCTTTCAATGGCTCTCACTACATAAATTGACTAGAATAATTTGTAAGCATCTGAATCCATATTTCTTTTTCTCAAGAACTGACAACAAAAAAGTTAAACATTATTTATATATTAGACTCTTTATTTACAAGAATAGTGTTTAATACTTTTGGTGCCAATTCTCAGTAAAAAAACAAAAACAAAAAAAAAACAAAAAAAAAACAAAAAACAATGCATAGATCCTGTTTCCTGTGTTTGGGTTTTATTCAAATCGTAAAAATAGCTTTTTAAAACAATAAAAATTGTTGAGGTATTGGCGGGGGAGTCTACAGTAATAGTGGTGTCAAAAGAAAGAGTGTCCTTTTGACAGTTTTTGCATGTACATATGCTAAACTTTGCCCAAATTTCAAACTTGTTCTCTCTGTACTAAAAATGCTATCACCTAACAAGGATCAATCTGAAATTGTTCAATTATAATAATTATAATTTCATCATTACAGAAGGAAGAAACTTAAAACTCAAAAAAATTAGCATCTAAGTTTCGCGATAATCTCTACAAAAATTGTCATTATCAAGAATAGTTGTTGAAACAATGGAGAGTAAAATATGAAAGTTTCACATGAATTTCTTTCATTTTTTTTCTTAAATGCTATGTCCCTTCAGGATTTTAGCTAAGAATAACTCCAAGATATACGAGCCAAAAGTGACACATTACATATCAGTGACTTTTGCTAATCAGTTTACACTTAACAATTGTATGCTACAGTTTGTTTGCAAGAGGACATTTGGCACATTTTCAAAGGAATAAGTGCTATATCTAGTCTGAAAGTCGACAGTCTCCAGATTTGAGAACTGGTTTAACTTTGTCCTAACTCCAAATATTTGTCAAATTATAATCATTTGAAGTTAATCAAAACTCGCATGTCATGATTTATTTTTAGATGATCAGTTCTGGATATTTGCTTTTTCTGCCTCTTTTTACAAGGAAAGTCATTTGGAATCTTGTTAAAATGAATGTTAGAAGTGATAAGTAACAGACAGGTTTAACTTGACACTATTTTAAAAAAAAATAAAATAAAAAAAATAACCATGTCAAGTGAATTTTGGGGCTCCTATAACACAAAATTCAGTCAAATTAATACAATTATTTGTTTATATTTTGTCTTTTTTTTTTTAATCTGACACCCAAATAACATTGACAAAAACTTCCAGAGACAATTTTTTTTTCTCTTTTTAGTGTAAGTTTCCAAATATTAAAACAATTTAAATTTGAAAAATCTAAGAAAATTGATCAAAACCCAATTTTGACAGCATAAGTTAGACATAGAATATCAGCTTTCAATATAACTTCCCTTGTAAATACAAAATCATGATCTAGACCTCTGTTCCTATATTCTTAGAGGTGCTGAATCCATTTCCGACATTGAATCCCATAAACAATAGGTTAAATACAAGACTTAAGCTCTCTTGAGGAATTTGATTCTTCATTGCAGACCAGAGTTTCTAGGCCTAAACCATTATCTTTTAATTAAAAATAGGAAAATTTTTTTTTAATTTTTCTTTTAAGTACAAATAACATTAATACAGGTCTATAATTTCCACCCCCCCATTAAAAATTTTTATTAATTTTTCTAGAGTAAATTTCAGTTCAGTGAATGTTATTACGTCTGATGTTAATTCTCTCAGCAACACCAGCTAAGCTTTCTACTTATGATTAGTAAATATAGAGAAATTTATTTACTGAAAAAAAGTTTGAACAAAGTAACTATAAAGAATTTTTTCTTTTTTTTCTATTCTCTGCCAGCCACAATGATGGAGAAAGCATCACCTCGAATCATTGCCTTTGAGACACGCTGCAAGAGCCACTCCGTTTCACGAGGCTTGTCCCTTACTCGAGAAGCAATCGTGCTAATCCTCCAAAGGAACGCCATCGAACGAGGGCCAATAACCCCAGAAGTCTCCACTGCCACATAATTGAACTGAAAATCATTCAGGAGTCTCAAAAAACTCAAATGTCCACTTGGTTCTATTGTGCCAACATTGTATATGCTAAGGATTTTTGACTTACTGTTTTGTGAATATTTATATTCAGATTCTCAGTCATGCCTCATCAAAGAGGCAGTAGCTGTTTTTAAATACTAAGAGTACAACGAACTGTTACATTATAAGAAAATTTGTCCAAGCTAAACTGATAAGCCACACTTGTCACACAGAGATGTTGCTTTCGTCTCTTGTAACAAGTACAGAAGATAATTATGGATAAACATATCAAAGTATTCATTGTAAAAGATGGAGAAGACCTCATGCTTACCAAAAAGAATCTTCTTCAAAAATCCCCATTCCGATTAACATCAACCTCGATTACCACTGAAAGTTGTGGGGAGGGAAGAATTTATAGTTTATACTCAATAAAAAAAAAATAATAATGTTGCAGTACAAATGTTTTTTGCAAACCCAATTACCATTTGTAGCCATTCAATGTAAGACTATAATTTCTTGTAATATTTATTATGTCAAGAGAAGAAGAATGTGTGTGTGCTTTAGAAAAGCAATTTTTTTTCACAAAAATCATATTTCATTTTTTATATTGATTCATTCATTCATGTTCTACAGCTTATCAACCCCTTGCTGGTTATTTAAAGCCAGAAAATACAGGGTGTCCATAAAGTTTATTTACACTTTAAAAATATATTACAAAGGCAATTGATGAGATATCTTAATCAGATTTGTTCTATGTACTCAGTAGTTATCAAAGTTTTTAATCACATTGCATTTGGGTATTTCAGTTATCCTGTTGATGAAAGAGGTACTGTTGAATGAACCCCTAACATTTCCAGACCGGTGGATTGGAAGGGATGATCCAATTCACTGGCCACCTCATTCACCAGATATCACTCCTCTGGACTTCTTTCTATGGAGTTATGTTAAAGATATCATGTATTGAACAAAGATATGAGAAATCATTGATCTACATCAAAAGATCAATGATACCATTGTCACCATTAATGAGGCGATGCTACAGAGAACATGGCAAGAAATCAAGTACTGCCTTGATGTGCTTGATGCAATTAATGGTGCCCATATAGAAGCAGATTAGTTTAAAAAAAAATTCAATGTTATAATTTCCACATATTTTTTCATTTGCTTTTGTAACAATTTGTTTAAATTGTAAAGATACTTTATGAACACCCTGTATTTTTATATTGTAAGAATTTTTTTTTTTAGATAATAATGATTTAGTATATGAATCTTACTAATTAACCCATAGCTGTGGGGAGAAGAGGTGGATTCATACCTTTCCCAAGAGTATTTGTGCATAAGTGAATATAAAAAACTGAACTGGAATTTGAACTCGGCTCTCCGATTAACAATTCCGAGCTATTATCCATTACATCACCTGCACATCCGAGCTTACAGTACCTGGTATTCCCAAGTGGTCACCCATCTAGGTACTGTCCAGGCTTGACGTTGCTTAACTTTGTTGATTGTACAGGGACTGGTACTTCAACACAATATTGCTGTAGGACTTAATATTTTTTTTTATGGTATTTCGTTATTGGAAACTGACAAAGGAATAAATAAAGCCTTTTTTTCTTTGCAGATACTAATTGCTCATGTTACTGTACATAACTGGTGTCTAATGAGAATTAACACATTTTTTTTTTAAATTAACAACATTGCCAAATAAGCCATTTTTTAGTTAATTTGGATCCCCACCCACTGGGCATTAGAAATTATATTGTACTAATTTTCAAGAAATGCATATAACAGAGAATGTGTGGGGACATAGAAATCAACACTGCATGGTGACTGGCAGTTTCATTCTTCAATCAAAGTTTCACACTAAATGCTACTACTTTAGCAGGTTGTATATTTTAGCAGTTGTATTTCTTAGTGTTTCCATGTCGCTACTGAATATGACACAAGGTCAAGGTTTAAAGTGGGTTTAACAGCAATACTTTGTAAAAATTGCAGGTTGTATATATATAGAGGGCTGTGTATCTAGAAGACCAAGGGAAGCAAGGGACAAGGTAATGAGTCATAAATAATAAACTTGGCTTATTTACCTAAGCACTTCCTCCAACCACCCAAACTAAACAATCTAGGGATCAAGACCATAATTAACCCGTCAACATTAGTCCTGAACAGAAGAAACTGAACAGCCACTTCCCAACTTTTCTATTTCCTTAATCCCTCAGTGACTGAGAGTGATTGAGAGAGAGAGAGAGAGAGAAAAAAAGATTGAGAGAGAGAGAGAGAGAGAGAGGAAAAAGAGGAAAAGCAAATGAGAGGAAGAGAGAAAAAAGACTGACTGAAAGGAAGGGAGCAAATAAGTGTGCAAATGAAATAAAGAGAGTGAGAGAAAAAGAGCGAGGAAAAAGAAGAAGAGTAGCGGAGAAAATAAAGGATAATAGAAAAGGCCTGGACTGAAAAATCATGTAGATTGTGATTCAATTGACATGTGACATATGTGTACAGTTAATACTGAGATTTGGGGGAAGGATCACAAGTTGAAATGGAGTGGGGGCATGATCAAATGTCCCTGCTTAAAAATTTTTTTTTTAAAATACTGATTAATTTTTATTGTACAAGATTTAGATGTTATTTCTATCCTGCATTACTGCAAGGAAAACTATTTTTCTTAATCTTTTTCTGTTGCTCCACTTCAAAATGTCTATAACTAAAGGTGAATTATCAACCCTCACCCCCACCCAAATTGAACTTGACAGCTTCAATTTAACATGAAAGCTTTGTACGTCCATATTCTTTTCCAATAAATCTACATACACATTAAATATTTTGATATTACCATTGAATGTGTGTCAATGAAATATTTAAAATACAGAATTACAATAATCACCTCTGTCCCAAAAGTGTTGATACATTTGCATAGGCATTTCATATGCTAAATAGAGGAACTGTATCAATATAGAGAATCTTAGAATGTCTGACAAGGACCACAATATGGAAACATTTCATACTTCAT